>JALPBZ010000015.1:0-172959 GCA_026538355.1 Cryptococcus sp. GC_Crypt_5
GAAGTTCGCACCTTGCGCGAGCTGTGGCCGGAGGTGCCCTTGAGCACGGCCTTTTTGGCGGCCTTGGCCTTGGCGTCGGCGGGCTTGGCGGCGGCTACGAGGGCATAACGAGTCAGCGGGCATGTTCGAGGCACGTGTACGATCACTCCAGCTAGACAATGCGAGACAATCCAGCAAGACAGCACCCAAGCGCACGACATGGATGTCTGGCTTGCGATACACCGCACGAAGTGTGCTGGCGTCACGGACAAGCAGCATCCTCCCAGTCTCCACGGATGCGACGTTCGCTGCTCCGCTGACTTCCTCTCCCATTGCTCCGCCATCTTCGCACTCCACCCGGCCTCACAGTACAGCCGTACTTCTTCCCCATTCTTGCACCACTGTCGATGTCCCCAACCACTCGCTTGATCGTACATGACCTGGCGCCCTCCCTGCTCGCCGCTGCCCTTCCTGCTCATACTGCTTCCTCGACATTGCTCATGTTCGTCCGGGTGATCCCTGCGTGATTCGTGCTACGGCGAAGAAGACCTCTCACTCACCCTTTCCGGTGTTTGAAGGAGCCATTTTGACGATATGTCTACGCAAGAGCACCGATGTCAGTGTGTGGACCGTAGTCTAGTAGAGCGATGCGATGATGGGGATAGGTAGACTTACAGACTTGATGGATGGATCAATAACACAACAAGTTCAGCAATGACTTGAAAAACCTCGAATCCCTGCGTACACTGTTCCACAATGCAATCCGAGCAAGCACTGCAACCAGCCAAGCATGCAGGCATGCAATGCAAAGCTACGGTGTGCGTGCGGGCAGCGCATAGCAGCAGAGGGCGACTAGGGTAAAAGGGCAGGAAATAGAGAGTGCCACACTGGGTATATCACCGAGAATTCTGCTGCCAAAAGCTTTTCGGATATATCTTATCACCGACGCAAACGATTAGCACTGCAGAGTGGAATCCCATTGCGGTGGTTGATGTTTGTTTATCTGTCGTTTTGGATGCAAGCTCTGATACGCATATATTGTTGGGCAAAGTAGATCACGTTCAATCGATAACCGAGCATACCTCAAGTGCGCTGGTACACAGCCGCGTCCTAGTCCCCTTCCTGGCCGCTGACGTATCTGCTAGAGGATAGTTGTGTACAAATTGACGTGGTCCACACAAGCAGCTCAGAAACGAACGATAAATGCACCTCGCAACCGCTTCTTTTACGACGTGGTGATCGCTGTATCAACAAAGCAGCACTCGCTGCACGTTGCAGACTACTGTCTATCATTCAGAGAACTCCGAGGCGAGTTCAGCCCTTCCGTCGCCTCACACGTGGTGAGACTGTAGGAGAGGAGCGTCCAGCTCCCTCGATTCGATTGACCGAGCTTTGTACAGACGTGCAAGTATAGGGCTTCAGATCATGGCATCATCGTGAACACAAGCACTCCCTAACAAGCATGAGTTGGGGAGCAGTGATTCTCAGTGCGTAGATCGGTGTCAGCTGTGAACCACGGAGCGAGGCGAAATCCTGTGATTACCTTCCGATGCTGCAGCGTCTTCAGTGAATGTAATGAGCGTGTTCACATTCTCGTCGTGTACCTCGAACACACCCAGCCTCAAACCTAGAGAGTAGAGTAACAAGCATCGCGTCGGGACATCTTTCGCAGCTTGCCGCTCAGGCAGCCGCGCAGCTGTATCGCTGTATAGCTGCATAGCTCACTAGCTCGCGGGTATATGGCTGACTCTGGTGGTGTTGGTTGTAACAAGTCACTTGAGTGGTTTGTATCTCGCTTGCGTCAGAGCGAGGCAGTAGAAGTACGATATGCGCTATGTGCCGAAGGCCAAGTGGTCACTAGGTGGTGTAAAGTGAACGGTACGAATAAGGAACACGGTCGTTCTCTACCAGACCATCCTTCATCGGTGATGATACAGTACCATTACCATTACCATTACCATTACCATTACCATTAACATTACCATTACCGTTACGATCCTTAATCCTTGTTATTACGATTGAGAGTGTTATCATTTCAAGCGGTAATATCGGTTACAGTAACTTATTATTATCAGATTGTTTCTCTCTCCACGCGCAGATTAGGGAAAAGTGAAAAAGGATCAGGCGGGGAGGAAAAGGGAAAAAGCAGAGTGGCGAGTAGCAGCGCATCATAACTACTACTCGAGTAATCTAGCCATGGGCAATAGCATCATCGCTGTGTGGCGCTAGTTCTCCCGTTCTACTACCTACCACCAACACCAATCCATTGAATAGGTACAGTACGTACTCACTCGTCTAACACTTTTCACCATTACCCAATCTATCATTCTAACATTCCTGCTTGACTCTTGCCTCATCACTTCAAGCCATCACAAACCCTCGTCCTATACCGATCAGCATCGACGTATCACAAGCAACAAGACAGTATCGTCTAGCGTTCAATCGGCCGCCGTCATTGTCGAACAGCGCGCAGCTCAGCTTGCACCTCCAGCCTCCATCGGCTTTTCGGATCTCCTCTCCTCCATTCCTCATATCGGATCACTAAAACAGCCTTCTTGTCCTTTCCTCTAAACCAACATCTGCTCATAGTCATACACGATGGTGAGTCCGTCTCATACTTTTGGCGCAGCGTGATGCCGGCGAGCATGCGCGGCGTCGTCACGTTGGCGCAATGTCTCGTTCTTCGATGACGCGTCGCTGATCACAAACGTTATCGCATCTTCCTTCTACCATCCACCTTTATCCTTTCTCCGGTTCATATATGCCAACGATGCCCTCGTCCTCGTCAATAGGGTCAAACACTCTCAGAGCCAGGTCAGTCCCCCTCTATCATTCCAATCTGTACCGCAGCTGATAGTCCGCATTTCCTACTCCGCATCCTTTGTCGTCCGATATTCGCACAATCACACAACCGCAACAACCCATTGCTCGACTCACACGACCACTCATCTTCGTTGCATGGACTCGATTATCCAACATTACAGTTACGGAGAAGCACACGACGAGTGTCGTGAGGGGGAAGAAGTACTGGGTCGGCTTGTCGGACATGCAAGGATGGCGTATCAGTACGTGTTTTCCTGCATCTGGTATTCCCTTTCACAAACGATCTGTCGTCGTATCACTCTTCGAAACCGCCGCTGGCCAATCCAGCCTCTTAACGAGTTCTACACTGACCATACGTGCGCAGGCATGGAAGACGCCCACTCCATCCATCTCTACCTCCCTCCCACCGAATCCAACTCAAAACCCATCACTCCCGCCGCCAACATCCCCACGCAACCTGCAGGATCGACAGTAACAAATGATAACGAGTCAGACGAGGCCAATGCTCTCTTCGGTGTGTTCGATGGACATGGTGGAGCGACCGTTGCCAAGTTCACCGGCACAACACTGCATAGCCGGTTGGCCGGCTTGGAGGCTTATAGTGAGTTGCGGATGACTCAGCTTCCGTATATACCGTGATCTTCGAAGGGAATGTGGAGCTGATAGATCTGACTCATCGCAGAGAATGGAGAGTACGAGGTCGCTTTGAAACAAGTCTTCTTGAAGACCGATGAGGATCTACGAGCCGACCCAAACTTCTTCAATGACCCATCTGGTTGTACCGCTGTTGTGGGATTGATAACTACCGATGGCCGTATCATCGTTGTGCGTTTGTCGTTCAACTGTGCTATCTATCTCGCTGATTTTGCATCTCTCTAGGCCAACTCCGGTGACTCAAGATCTGTTTTAGGCTATAAGGGCGAAGCAAAGCCCATGTCATTTGACCACAAGCCCACCAACAAAGGTGAGCTTGGTCACTTTTGCGTATATCGATGAATCCGGAACCCGCTGATCATTGTTACGACAGAGGAAACCGCACGAATAACATCTGCGGGAGGCTTTGTTGAGTTCGGCCGAGTCAACGGTGAGTTTCAACGTCTCGATACCGCTGCATCCCACTAAAACCAGATTGTTAGGAAACCTCGCCTTATCTCGAGCAATCGGTGACTTCGAGTTCAAGCAAAACTTCTCTCTCACACCGGAAAAACAGATTGTGACTGCCGACCCTGAGATCCATACCCACAAGATTGACGGCGAGGAAGAGTTCTTGGTGCTTGCATGTGACGGTGAGCTCAGCTCGAAGGTCAGATCGCGTTGCGGCCTTGCTGATATGATCTTGCAGGTATTTGGGACTGTTTGTCATCTCAACAAGTCATCGACTTCACCCGACGTGCCATCGCCAACGGCGATCCGTTGAGCAAGATCTGTGAGGACATGATGGTCAAGTGTTTGGCGACCGACTCGGAGACTGGTGGTATTGGCTGCGACAACATGACAGTGGTCGTGGTTGCCCTACTGAACGGAAGAACACCGGAGGAGTGGCAAAAATGGGTCAAGGAGCGAGTAGACAAGAAGTGTGAGTCGGCTATCTTTCATCCAAGCCGTAATCGCGTTCGCTGAGTGCAGATATCAGTTGGCTATGACACCCCTGCATCCGTTCCCGATATCTTTGGACAGAACCAAAATGCTTCTAGCGGTAGTGCAAGCGGTGGCGGTTACCGTGCAGCCGGAGCGGGCGGTCTTGCAAACATCGCTAGCATCCTCGGTGCATCTGGTATCACCTTCCGACCGTCATATGACAGCGACGATGACGACGAGGAGATACAGATTATCGGTGATTCCGAAGGGGGCAATGTCGATGTCAATGCGGACAAGCCTAACGCCCCTGGCGCTTACATCGATGACAAGGGATTGGAGGGTGCGACAAAGCCCAAGGATGTGACTGACCAGCTTGTGAGTGCATATTTTACTTTTCCACGTGCGTTTGCGACGCTGACAAGATGTTCAGGATGACAAGAAGGCAGAGGCCGCCCTGAATGCTGAGGCAAAGCAGGGTTCAGTTCAGCTTATCGATGAGGACGGTGATTCTACCATGGATTCTGGCGACGACTCAGATTCAACCACTGCTGGAGGCGCTGCTGGAGCTTCATCGGCATCAGGTGCTCCTCCCAAATCGGTCAACACGGCCAACCAACCACCTTCCCCTATCCCGCCCAGCTTCTCATCGATCGGTTCACCCACCGTGCCTACCCCTGACGCTTTACAATCCAGGACATATCCCAAGGGCGAAGCGCCAAGACAGCTCAAGAGCGAGCCTCAAGGTGACGCGTTCTCTGGAGCTGCCAGAGTCGAGGGGATGATGGACACCAGCGAGAACCCGATGAAGCTTTGAGTGGGTGAAGAGGAAGCAGTTGAGAAGAAATAGACGAACAAATTGGCATGTGCTGTTTTCCGCTTTTGAATCATATATCAGGTGTATTACCCCCATTTGTGGCATGAAAGAGGCTTGACCGAGAAGATGGGTTCTCCCCGTCATCATTACAGAGTACAATTAGTATATACAACTATGACATGGGTTAGTAGCTTCAAATATACCCCTTTCCCCTCCGATCTCTCGAGTCTGAAAGTCCAAAACATATACTGTCCTTGACCTAGTTAGTACACTCTCACCTCAATGTCCAAGGAATGCATTTGTAATCGTGTTCGTGTGTTCGTGTGTTTGTGTGCAATCTGTGACCGCCGTGCGTGCCGGTATATCGGTATGTTTAGATCCAGCTGCGTTGTGTGGGGCGAGCCGTTAGCCCGTCCGAGTATAACGGGTAATGAATGAACTACGCAAGTGGAGAGGGGCAGATGGGGTGTTTACGTACGCGAGCACTCTAGTAAATCGACCCACATACGTGGACCCAGTGTTTTCCGGTTAAGTGGTATGTGCGGGATAACCGGATTTTTACCTACAAAGTGCAGTAACCTCGTGCCCCCTGCAGAAACAGGAATGAGTGATTCAAGTCAAGTAGTTGTGTTCACCACGAGTGCTTTCTACCAGCACCTGCAACAGCGCACAACCACCCCGTTCTCTTGTACAGCACACACTGTGATATAGCCCTCTCGTCGTTCTACAAGCTTCAACGAACTCGGACCTCGCTTTCGCCATATCTCATTTTCAGTGTGACCTAACCCCCAATCGCATAAGACAAGATGCCGATGCTCCCGTACCCGGACAATCTCGACCTCAACCGTCAGAGCGAGGTGAGTAGCCATTCCACCCTCACTGTCTTGAGAGATCGATAACCCGACAAAGGAAGTCGACGAAGTGCGGTTGAGCTGATCGTCGTTGAATGATATAGCAAATCCCCGGGTCTGGTAAAGCCGGAGAATCAGGTATGTCCCCCTGCTAGCACATGAAGCTAGAGATCATGGATGAGAAGGCTTGCCGCGTGCTGGTGCTAATCGTCCTTTTCTCCCGTCTACAGGAGTATGGCGTTCTGGTGAGTCACCTGCCAACTATCATGCCCGTTCAGCGACGCTTCCATTTATTATTTGAGTCTATATTTCGAGATGAATGAGGGATGTTGACGTAGACATCCCTATAGCTATCTTCGACAAGGCCGAGCTGGTTGCCCCTGATCAGCCGAGGACCCTGTTCGAGCTTTTTGACCAATGTAAGCGGCATCTCTGCGTATTGTCCACTACGCAACACCTTACTGACTAAGACCATTCACCTTTGCTGCCTCAGCCGTGGCACGCCACCCGGATCTGCCACTCTTCCTTCGCCGCCCCCTTCTTCCAGCGTCAGCCGTCACTCCCGGTCCCGTATACGGCACCACTCTCGTCCCCACCTCTTACGCGACTATTCAAACAAGGCGAAACAATGTCGGCTCAGCCCTCCTGGCGCTCGAACGTACAGGTCGTCTCCGCTCTTCGCGCGTATCAGGAGCTAGCCCGCCCGAAATCACCTTCTCGGGGTTACCGCACTACGGTAATGCCAATAGAGCCAAGGGTGGGGCCAGACGCGGTTGGGCTGCGGGTATATGGAGCAGTAATAGGGAGGAATGGCAGGTCGTAGATCTCGCTTGTCAGGCTTATGGTCTCGTCAGCGTCAGTCTCTACGAGACCTTGGGCCCAGATGTGGCAAAGTACATGTGAGTGATTCACCAGAGCTTTGCATCCAATACCGGACTGACAGTTGGAATCTACGCGTGCTGTAGCACGAACCACTGTCCTTTATCTATCATCTTCGCATCTTCAAACCACCTCCCAGCGCTACTCAAGATCGCGCCTCAATGTCCCAGTCTCAACGTGGTAGTCTCCATGGACCCGCTCACCCCTGCCGAGCGCGAAGTCCTCTCACAATGGGCTGAGAGCATCGATGTTGAGCTACTGGATATGAATGAGCTCGAGGCATGGGGCGCCCAGAACGATGTTAAGCTCGAGCCTGGCCCGGTCAAAGGTGTTCTCGGAGAAGACGAATTGGACTTGAAGCGAATCGTCACTATCAGCTATACCAGTGGCACCACAGGTGAGCGTCAGATCCTACTACCTACGAATAGCTGCTGATAGAGTTGTGGGGAATAGGTGACCCCAAAGGCGTCGTCCTGACAAATGAGAACATTACCACGGCCGTCATCTCAAATACTCGTGGTACCACACCTGCACTGCTTGGCCTGGATTGGCGTTATCTCTCGTATCTTCCATTGAGTCATATGTGAGTGGCTCTGCTTGAGAAAGGTCCTGAGACTGATGTCTGTTCACGTTAGCTACGAGGTGCGTTGCAAGAATAGCAGTTCGGACGTACTGATCAGCTAACGTGCAATCTAGCGCTTCCTCCAAATTCTGGTCATGTACGCCGACGGGACAGTATGCTTGACAACCGGTGACATCACCAAGCTGCTCGAAGACGCGCAAGTGATCAAGCCACATTTCATGGCAGGCGTGCCAAGGGTCTTCAACAGGTCAGCCGCTCTCCTTTGTTGTTTCCTAGACAGCTTACTTATCGCTACCACACAGGATACACGCTGCGGTCAAGACTCAGATGGACGCTGGCGGGCTCAAAGGTGCCCTGCTCACCAAAGCTGTCAACGCAAAGCTTGCCAATTGGCGAGAGACTGGATCTGTCACGCACCCCATATATGACGCTCTCGTTTTCCGCAAGGTACGTTTAGTGAACCGCTTGTCTGTGCGTAGCGCTGATATTCGTCCCTCAGATCCGCGCATTGCTTGGCGGGCAGCTGCTTTATATCAGCTCAGGCGCGGCTCCGCTCACCACGGACGTGCACGAGATGTTGAAAATCTGTTTCAGCTGCGATGTCGTTCAAGGCGTAAGTTTCCAGAATCGTCCCTTCTGCTTTCGCTCTACTTCCGCTGACAGCCGTGTTCGAACCATTAGTATGGTATGACCGAAGTGAGCGCTAAGCCTGTTCTTGTCGACAAGATTACTAAATTTGTCCTTCGCTACTAGACCGTCGGAACATGTACCAAAGGGTAAGTGTGGCCTTACATCTTATGTGCCGCCTGACTAAGTTGCTTGACGATAGCGTCCCTCATGATGTGAAAGCGGTCGGGACCACCGGTCAAATTCAACCGGTTAATGAAGTCAAACTGGTAGATGTCGCAGACATGGGCGTAAGTCGATGCAATCGTGACCTCAGGCGACACCGTCAACGAGGCTGACTGCGTTGTGACAGTATACCAGCAAAGATCTGCCCAATCCTCGTGGAGAGTGAGTGTATCGGCGATACATGACTGTCATATCCTGACAACATTCTGCTCAGGATCTGCTTGAAAGGTTCGAATATCACGCCTGGCTACTTGCATGACCCGGAGAACACAGCCAAAACTATCGATGCGGACGGGTGGATGCGTACCGGAGAGTGAGTGTTTTCGTAATGCACAGAGATATCTGCTGAACGCCTCGCCATTCACGCAGTATCGGTGAAATCGACTCAGCTGGGCGGTTGAAGATCGTCGATCGTGTGAAGAACGTAGTCAAGCTCAGTCAAGGGTGAGTCTGGAGTAGCACAATGTGCGGCGATGCGCTAACCAACGTTATGATGATACGTAGCGAATACGTGGCGCTGGAGAAGCTCGAGTCGCTCTATGCCCTTGACCCTCTGTTTGCCACGCTGTTAGTCCACGGCGACTCTACACGATCCAGCTTAGTCGCCATTGCTGTTCTCGATCCCCTTCAAGCGGCTCCTTTGGTCTCGAGCGTGCTCGGCAAGAATATCTCTGCGTCTGATCTGAGTGCGTTGGCCGCGGCTGTTCAGGATAAGAGGGTGCGAAAGGCAGTCCTTGGGAACTTGGCCAAGAAGGCTAAGAGCAACAAGCTGAATGGGTGAGTGACGATTCCCGTGTAACTCCCATTGTCTCTGCGAGGCGTGGGAAGTCACTGTAGAGCCAATGCTAAGATCTTCGTCTCATGATAGGTTCGAGATGATCAAAGGTATTCATCTGACGGTCGAGCCCTTCCCCGAGGATGTTATGACGCCTACGTTCAAGATCAAGCGGTAAGCTAGATACTTTTGGCTTCGATCCAAAGTCAGAGCGCTGATAGACTGCAATTGCAGCAATGTCGCCGCGAAAAGATTCTCGAATCAGATCGAAGCTGCCTACGCCGAGAGCGAGGCGGCCGAGGGTGGCCTCAAGGGCCAAGCGGCCAGGCTTTGAGTTTAGTTGGTATCTCGGTGCAAGGCAAACGATAGGGTTCGGATCAGTTTACAATCTACCTGCCACGCCAACTGCAGTACTCAGAAGCAATGCAAAGGACCCCTGAAGGAGTGAAACATGGACATCGGCATTCATCTGTCATGCTGTTGAGTGTATTGTGTGAACAAATCTTGTAGGCAACTCGGTATATGTATATGTATGCAAGTATGATTTTGCCGTGTGCCTGTAGCGGTCGGCGGTATGCGACGTGCGACAGTTGGTGAGAACAAGGGAGATGAAGGTGTGGACGAGATTGGCTTTTCGTGCAGAACTAGGTTGTCCAGTTGGTGGAAGGTGATGATGGCGAATACAGGTGGAGATACGCAGCGTTCCAATAAGGTGGGTGATCATCCAATGAAGCGGAAGTTGGAGCTATGGATCGCGTACTGCCGGTGAGCAGGTTGAAGAATACATGATCAGCGAGGCCACCAAAGCAGCGCAATCAGGAATTGTAAGAGAGACGGAATTACGCACTTTCGGCTGCATACCCTCGCCCTGATCTATGGGGCGAAGCATGAACATCTCATGGAACTTTCTCGGCATATCGCGCGTGGAGACATTATTGTCGCCCGACCGAGACTTGTTGTTGTTCTCGGCTAAAGTCGGGGGCGCGAGGACTGTTGGTCCGTGCAGCACGGATCCGGTCACGTTTATGATTAGAGATGGGGGCGAGGGTGTTCCTGGGTCGGCTAAAGTAGAGTTTGAGGGTGAGCATGAGTCGAAGGAGACAGCAGTACGAGCTGTGCGGGTGTGTAATCGGTCGGATTGACAATGTCCGATGGACAATGGATGATGGATGATGGATCATGTATAACTGACAAACAGAGTATGATGATAATGAGGGTGATGGTGAAAAGGCGAGCACGACTTACCAGCAACAGGGTGGCAATCTAGCGTCTGAAGATCGTGTCGACTTAACGGAACACTCCTCAGAAACTCTGCTAGAGCTGGTGGATCGGCAAGAACGGGATTCCCATTCCAGATGATCTTGCTTGTTGCCAAGTACAATAGTGGAATTTCCTATTACCGGACAAGCGTTAATATCAAGTATTGTAGGGCAACATCGCCAGCTATTTGACGAAACGATAAGGCGATCACAAGGGAAAAGTGCTGGGTAACCTGGCCACGACACCTCAACGGACACCCGACCCCTACCAGCCGGAAAGAGAAGCGTGCGGACCCACCTCTGCACGCCGAGTAGGCTCGTCATACGCCTCGTAGTAGATCTGGCAGAACGCTATAGCGCCGTGCGAAGCAGCGTCAATAGCAGCTGAATTCCACGGTTGTGCTCTATCATTTCGTAAACGAGATGTGTCATGAGCGTTGTGCTGAGTGGATGATGGACGGAAGAACGTACACTGCGGAAGATGATCCGCCAGCTATGGTAGCTGACATTGCTTCCGATTCCTATTTTCTATCTCCTAATGTGTGCGAGCAATGCGTGTGTCAGTCGGATCGCTGGGCTTCACTTTCGGAGTTTCGAATGCTCGTGATGGTATTGATGGATTGTGTTGTTGTGTTGTTGGAACGTAGGAACAACGCAAAGAGAAAGAGGTTGAATGATAGATGATAGCTGACAGGAGTAACGAGAAAGTCATGTTGATGGTGTTTCACAATTATGCCAAAAGTGAGTGGCGAACCACTTCTCGACGCTTGGTAAAACTCATGATGTAACCATTTACTACACTAATCCTCCTTGTTCAGTAGCTGCAGCTGGATGAGGTATCATATCGACCAGTCAATGCGTTACATATCAAAATTTGCTAGGGCTATACAACGGTATTTGAACAGGCAGTGACTCATCCATTTGGCCATCGATCAAAGTATCGATGTCGACATTATCAGACTTCGGTTGATCTTGCAGTACAACAGCGGCAATAGCCACTCTGCCCATCTCGAAGACTGGTTCACCCTCTTGATTTACTGTGATATCGCCAAAAAGTACTTCCTTCACTTTCCCTCTCGTCCCCTTGAGCTTGAACGTCCATTTTTTATTGGGCCCATAGTTCATCTGGACCGCCATGATCAATGTCTCTGAGCCGCCATTCGGCGTTGAAATCGTCCATCCAGCTACATCAATACCGTTCTCGCCATCGTATGGCAGTGTGGTTGATATCGGCCTTCGAGTCTCGGCTGCGTCTACGAGAAAGCGGCTTTGAGCATACAAGTGCTTAGTGACAAACGATGCGTTCTGTAGCATGATCAGCTCTCGCGGACTTTCGTTCAACGCAACAGTGCAAAACCCACGTTGAGCAAGTCAGGCGTAGCAGAGCTTGCCAACCACGCACAATGCCCCATTACACCATGGTTGAAGCCGAGGATGATCTGCAGCGCGCCTTCCCTTCCTTCAGGTGCTCTCCACCAGAACTCGTCCCCATGATCATCAAAAGCTTGCGGGACCACCCAAATAGGCAACGTCCGACTTCTCCCTAGTACTCTGGCTCTCGCCTGCCACTCGTCAATGCGTTTAGGTAGATCATAGAAATTGCCTTGGCACGAGTCGCAGCCTGCGCAGCCGAAATCGTCGGTGACGACCGTGCCCCACCTCTTGGAGTAGATGGGGTTCACAGCGATAGAGTAGACGTCCACCAGCAATATGTCCGCTCCAGAGGTGTACTGCGCAAAGTTGTAGTCGAAGCAATTCAGCACTATTGCCACAGGATGATATGGGTCATTTCCCCTGATCGTCCAAAGAGCGTTGCGCGTCGAGTCCAGAGACGCCGATGGACCATCGGGCTCATCGGCTGTGTACCATACTAGGAGACTGGGCTGGTGTCGGAAATCAATTGTCTGTTGCGCCACTAACGACGTGTCTTCGAAAGCTGCGACGCATTGTCAGCGAAGTTGTTCCACACTTATAAGTGGGGGGCCATGCTCGACTCACAATGCCGCATATCGTACATGACTCGTATACCCAGCTCTTGGGCTTTCTCGAAATACGCATCAATAGCTTCGTTGTCGCCATCGGGAGCATAAGTCGTCGACGGAGGAACGGGGTGGAGGAAGTTGAATCCTAATTGCTTGGCTAGTTCCAGGCGTTCAGCATTGCTTCGGGGTGGGTCCTGATCGACCGCAGCGCTCGGTCCCCTCTGAAGCCACCGAGAAAGAAACGAGGATGGTCGTGGATTGTCCGACGAACGCTTCTCGTTCGGATCGAAGCCCTGTACGCCAGTAAAATTCATCAGCGAGGAACAGCCGGACCAAAGAGGAGAAGACCAGCGGGGGACGAAAGGACTGAAGGAGCGAAGGACTCACATCATACCACCCAAAGGGGATTATTTTCTCCCATCCAACTACTCTAGCATCCTTGACCCACAAAGCCCCCGTACGCCGATCGAGCTTCACCGTCGATCCGCCATAAGGGTTTGGCGGGAGGTACCATAGTTCCATCGTATCGATATATGTCTGGTCGCCGAGTGAGGCGCGGCATGTCAGCGTACGTGATTTGGCCAGAGGTTCGAGGTGAGCGAGGGAGAGGGGTATGAAAGATCCGCGTGTCCCGAGCGGGATCGTGGTTTCGAGTAGTGTTGTTGAGTCTATGAGTATTTCGACGGAGAGCTGGTCGTCTGCGTTGCCGTCGACTGTAGCGTATCGAGTTTCCATCTCTTTGGATCAGCGACGTAAATAATAAGGTCTGTGGGTGATACGGCTTACGCGGTTGTCCAATATCATGCGTGATCTCAGCATCCAAAATGATCCCCGGGGAATCATACACCTCGTCGTCCGGGAGATAGATTGAACTGGCAGTAACACACCGAAAGTCGAGCAATGGCCTTGTCGATCGCGCCGGATGGACGAATCGCGAAGATGCGTCGGGAGGGGTACGCGGTGCGCCAACTTCGTAGTACTTGCCGCACCATGTTGAGTGGGCCGCGAGCAGAGACACGGACGAGAGGAGAATGGTCAGGTAGATGAACAGAATTGTCATTTCCGCGTGGAGGGAGTTTGTTGAGGACCGCTAGCCTGCATATTCTGTTGTAGCAGCTGATTCCACGTCGGCCGCACGGTACGAGTCGTCTGAGCTTGAAGCTGTCTGCTACCAATGACAATGCGAGATCTTGGGGTCATTGAAGGACATTGTAACTGCTTCATCCGAGATATAGCCAACCTGAAACTCGTGACATCATCGCAAGACGTGTGTGGTCGTGTTTCCGAAAGTTGACTGACAAGTCCAAAGTTAACCGGATTGTCCGGCATACTATCTTATCAGAAACATACTTAGGACGAACACTATCACAACACGCACCTCCTCAGTCCGACAACTAGGGGAAATGTCTCAAGTCACTCCGGACGACGGTGCTCGAGATCGTCAGCGTACTTCAGCTGAAGAAGGACGTACAAAACGGACGTCCGCTATACCTCTCCTGGCGGTTCTGAGCTTGATCCTGCCCTTTCTGGCGTACCTCCTCGCATCATCGCCTGCTACATCGCCCTCGCCGCTCGATACCCTCCTGTCCCAAGGATATGACGCATTATCAGCCACTCAGCCCAGCGCGATGCTGCTCACCGCGCATCCGGATGACGAGGTCATGTTTTTCTCGCCTGTAGTCCTGCGGCTGGTGGAAGACGGATGGGATCTGAGGGGTCTTTGCCTTTCGACTGGTGAGCCTTTGCTCTTCTTTCTTAGTAGCTTTCTCAATGGAGCATGTATGAAGTACAAGCCGCTTTGCTTAGACCATACTTGTGATGGAGTGTCGCCGAGCTAAACTTCCAGATGATAGGAAACTCGTCCGGCCTCGGCGCAGTGCGCGCGGACGAGCTGGAACGGAGCTACGCGGCTCTCGGCGTCCCTCCGACTCGGGTCAGACTGGTAGATCATCCGTGAGTCGGATAGCGTACTGCTAGCTTCCGCGCTGTGCTACAAGCACGGTTATCCAGCCAGCAGCCACGGCAAGAAGCTGTGCTGACATGAATGCAAACTCGTAGGGAGCTGCAAGATAGTATGACGGCGCACTGGGATCTGGCTCTGGTGGCGAGCATCGTCCAAGAGGAGCTTGACTCGGCGCATATCGACGTGGTAAGTCCTCATCTTCATATGATCTGCATTCGCGGTTCCCCACAAGTCTGCGACGCCAACCTGATCGCATCGCTTCCTGCCTTCGTTGTAGATAATCACATTCGACATAGAGGGCATAACGAACCACCCGAACCACATCGCGCTCCCTCTCTCCCTCGCGTACCTTAACACCACTAAACCCTCCTCTTCATATCCCTTACCGCGAATATGGCACCTCGCCTCCCCACCACTCTCAAACAAATACACCGGCATCCTCTACCTCCTTTACGTGCATCTCCATTCTGCGCTTTCTCGTCTTCTGCCTCTCGGCTCAGCTGGACAAGGAAGAGGTAAGGAGGGTGTAGAGGGTATGGAGGGTATAGTGGTGATTTCCTCGCTTGCGCAGTACCGTTCAGCTCTCGGCGCGATGCAAGAGCATCGCTCCCAGCTCGTTTGGTTCAGATACCTCTATCTCGCCTTTTCACGGTTGATGTGGGTCAACCAGCTTGTTCCTGCGCCTCAAACCGTGATGAAAGCCGAATGGCCTAGTGCGGTTTGAGCGTTATGTACATCTTAGAGAAAAGAGGTTCATTTTGGGTCTTGTGTCATACTCGGTTCATACAGCATATTCACCATATTTTTAGATTGATAATGCATCAGACATCAAGCATCAAGCGCTCTAGCTCATCATCAGTACAAGACTCGTCAATGCAGTTGTAGCATGGCTCGCGTGGTGAGTGACCGCTGCAGAATATTCGGGGCTTACTCACCAGCGATCCACCCACTACTTGTGAAGCTCACTGCGTGTCAGAGAGACAGGTGAAAGTGGGAGCTACAATGCAATAAGTGATCACGATCGCAAGCCTTAGGGCTCAGACACACATCGCATACAGAGGGCGCACCTGAAACAGGGTCTTTCCCCGCCGTAACACCTCACATATCCACTCAATCTGCCCACCGACAGGGCGGCAATGCGAAAACAGTATCATCCACACTCATGCATTCAGGCTTGAACATACCTCCTTTATAAACACTTCCCACGTGACTTTTCTCATTCTCCAACCTCTTTCCTCGTGGATATCCTCCATTCTTGCTTGCGACGGGAGATGGGAGAATGTCCAGTGGACCGGGCAATTACGCCATCATCGTTCCTGTGTCCAAGCCCGCGACGTACGCTGCGCTTTCGAATGCCAGCTGGCGCCATAATTGGAGCACGAATGATTCTGCGTCTTCAGCCAGAATCTGTGACAGGTCAGGTTGTATCAGCGAAAGTGACACGGGAACCAAATGGCAGCCAACGACATGGACAGTGACGTACCGGCTCCAAGCCCTCGACAAGCTCTTCGGCACCTTTGTGGTCTCTGAGATTGTCAAGCACGAAGTCTGCCAGGTCCTGGTCCAGTTCGCCAAGGAAATCTGTGATCTTGCCATGTACGAAAGGTCGGAGTTTGTCTCTGATAGTATTCTGCAGGAGACGAATAGGTCGTCAGCGGTGCTACGAAAATCAAGGGCAGAAGCAGCAAGCTGCCCAAAAGACATCGAAGAGGTAATCTTGACTTACCTCGCTCACTGCCGCCCACTCGATCGGAGTCCGCCATAACCCTCTCCTATCTTTAGGGAGAGCAGCCTTGACCTCCAGTAACCTAGCATTCCGTTTCGCGATCCTCTCAGCTTCAGTGAGCCCGTCGCCCGAATCATGATCGACCTCAAGTCTGACGAAAGTCCTTTTCTTCTTTGTTTCTTCTTCATCGTCCTCGTCATCCGCCCCAAAGGCCACCACACCGGGCTTGGCAGCATTGCCAGGCTTCTTCTCTTCTTTCGGCTTGATGTCGACTGCGATCGAAGGCGCATTGAGAGCAAGTCTGATTGGCGCAGCGTCTTCTGTAAGCAGGCCGCGAGCACGCTGCTCTTCTTCCAACTCGGCCAGTTCCGCCATTTGCTTTTTGAGGAACTCCTCCGACTCCCGTTCCAATGCTGCCCGCTCGTCCTCTTCAAGTTGACGGTCCCGTACATCATCCTGATACTCCCGCGTGCGGAACTTTTGTCGCTGTCCTCGCCATCTAGCCCTGCAAGTCCATTTGCGTGTTAGCTATGTTGGGTCGGTTTGCGGCCATACAGCTCACCGATCGGTATAGAAGAGGTCTCGACCCCGCTCAGCCATCTCGTCATCATCAAATGCCTCGTACAGCTCTTCTTGCCGTCTTCTTGTTCGTTCGATAAGTTCTGCTTGGGCTTTGCGATGACCCAACTCCCTGTTCAGAGCTTCTATTCTCCCTCGCTCTCTGTTCTCGGTCCTTCGCTCAGCCTTCACAACGTATCTTATCAGCACAATATATCATTCCAACCGGATGTCAGTCTGACTTACATCTCTTAGTGAAAGATCCTTGTCTCTCTGCCTTCTTTGGCGTCTCAACTCTTCCTCCTCCTCATCAGTCCGACCGCTCTCCGCCTTCGCCTCTGCCGTTTCGGCACGAACGAACGCGACAGGCTTATCATAAGCTTGTGGATCCCTAGATTTGCTAGGTCCAGCGCCATTCTGCTGAGACTGAGCACTTGGCGTTTGCTGGCCAGATGGTCCTTGACCCCATTGGCGCATCTCGGCTTGTTGTTGCTGTTTGCCCAAACCCCTATTGCCGTATCCATAGGCGGTCGATCCGCCACCTTGTGCTCCTCGACCAAAGTTCTGTCCTCCGCCAGAAGCCTTGAACCGTTCTCTCTCCTCCTCGATCTGCTTCTTCTCCTTTTCCCTCCTCGCTGCATTCTCTCGGAAGATGGCAATTTGGTCCAATACGACCACTCGCTGCTCTTCTGGCAGATCACCCTCCTTCAAGTCTTGCAAATGCGCTGGAACAATGACTTCGATGGGGGATAAACCGCCTGAAGGCCGAGGTACGCCGTCGGGGTGTGCAGCATTGGGATCGGTCAAGAGTGCGATTATGTGCTTGATGGCTTTGCGACAAACAGCGTCGGCTTCTTCGTCGTTCTATATGAGGCGGGACAATATGTATCAGCATGCAAGAATTGGATCGACTCGTATGACTCACGTCGGATCTACCCAAGGTCGACTCGAACTCCTCCAGGAATTCTTGCGTTTTCTTGTCCGCCTTGACAACGAGCGCTTTGGACGGCCTCCCCTCCCTCCTGCCCTCAGGCGATAGATCAGGCAGTTCCACTCCGTTCAAACATCTGATAGCTCGAAGGACGACTTCTGGGTTTTCGAACGACGCGAAACCGAAAGCTTGGGGTTTACCGCTTGCTCCTGAGACCCGCTTTAATTCATGTAGCGGTCCGCAAGCCTATTCGACGGTTGTATCAGCGCCCAGCTTCACAATGCTACATCGGATGAGCTACACTCACATTGAGAAGATTTTGGAGGGTATCGTCTCCTACGCCAGGAGCGATACTGCCGACGAAAACGCTCGTAGTCTTGACATCCCGCACGAAACCAGGTGCACCTCCAGGAGTGCTCGCGCCCGGACCACCGTACTGCGGACTCTGGTTCATCCCAGGTCCTCCGTTCATTCCCAGACCAGGGTGCGAGGGTCGAGCGGGATATCCAGCGCCTTGCGACGGGGGTCGGAACGGCAATCCCCCTGAACCAGGTAATGGGGCGCCTGTAAAGCCTTGAGCTCCAGGAGCTCCCGGGTTGGGAGAACCATTGGCTATTGGCGGTCTGGAGCCTGGCGCAAAGTTCGGTGCGAAGGGAGGCATGAAGCCGGCTGGCGGTGGTCGGAAGGGCGGGAATCCGCTCGCGGGAGGAACACCGTTCGCATTAGGTGGTCGGGAAGGAGGAAAGGGAGGGAGACTTGGCGCTCCTGGCGCTCCTGGAAACGGAGCTGCAAAAGCGTCAGCTACTGAGCTTGTAGGTCAGATATCGCGATAGCTCACGCTGTCCGTTGTACATCGTGTGCGAGCAGATGCCAGCTTTTGTAATGAGGAATGAGGAAATATAATGTTGCAAGTAAATGCAGAGCACGAAGAAGACAGGAGCCGGTCAGGTTAATTGGAGAAATGCATATACACAATTTAGGCGCGTAAGCGACGTGACGGTACCGTGCGCCTCTTTTACACTCATTGCCAGGTTGCCCTTCGATTATCGACTGAATGCATAGATCGCTACATGACACTTTTGCTTGCTGCTTCTTTCCGCCATTCATATACTTGACTATGGATACAGGATGACACCGCTTGTGCTCACTTAGATAGAGCTGGGGTTCGCGACCGTGGCTCCGCCGTCCGGAATGATCGCTTTACCGTTGACGAAGACACCGCCGTAACTCGCCAAGTAGAGCGTGGCAGCGGCCATGTCCTTTTCGTCTCCTGGTCGACCAGCGGGAAGACTCTCGCCTTTACCTGTTCCGCTGAGGTCGGACTTGTGCGTTTGCTCATCTGAGTCACCAGCGGTCATCTCGGACGGGAAGATTCCGGGCTACTCAGAACGAGTCAGCTTGTGTGGCATGGGAAGGGAGACAGCATGGAGCGACTTACGGCGATCTGGTTGACACGGATTTTGAGGGGCAAGAGCTCCTGAGCAAGCACTTTTGTGAACTGCGTGTTGGAGAAAGATCAGCTTACTATCTCGCGAGGAAAACGTTCGTGTAAGTGACCCACCTGAACCAGAGAAGCTTTACTAGCGGCATAAGCGAACTGACCGCCCGAAGCGCTCTTCATCATGCCTGAAATCGAGGAAGTGTTGATGATCTGCGACGCGTATCCAGGCGTGTGCTTGGCCGCAGCGCTGAGGAGGGGGATGAACGCTGCCGAGGTGAACTGCGGTATCGGTATAATGCGGTCCAGGTCAGCTCGTCTACACCGAGAATAAGTAACAAGAATGGAAGGTAGAACGCACGTAGTACGAGACGATGTTAGTGTTGAGGATATCGTTCCACTCGTTGAACTCGGACTTGAGGAGCTGCTGGCTGAATTTGGAAGGATCGTCCTTGGGCGTGTCCTCGTAGCCCTCGCGCGAGCCTTCGCCTGCGATTCCTGCGTTGTTGAGCCTGCATATGACGAGGAGATCAGCGATGCACTTTGTGCACACTATGACCAATTTGGTTCATCTTGGGAACGGAAGGGAAGGGAAGGGAGGATCGCACGTACAGAATGTTGATACCGTTCGGAGCCAGCTTCTCGATCTCAGCAACGATCTTCTTCACGCCATCCTTATTACTGATGTCCCCCGTAACGCTGCGTTGCGAATCGCACAAATACGTTTAATAATAAGCAAAGAATACCATGAGCCGAAAATGGAAATGCAGACCGTGACTCACGGGATGATCTCGCCCCGTGACTGCCCATCACCGCCGTACTTCTTAGCGACGTCCTGGAGTTTTTCGGTGTTGCGCGAGGTGATGAATACTTTAGCGCCGTTCTCGACCAGCGCGAGAGTCTGCATGAGGCCGATACCTGTGCCGCCGCCTAAGTGGGTATGACGCAGTTTAGCGTCCGCGATGAGGTAGAGTCATGTTCTCTGGCAGGGTTGCAGCAAGAGGGAGAGACATGGGGAACGAGAGAGATACATACCAGTGACGACGGCTACAAGGCCCTTACAGCTAAACAGCTCTGCTGCTCTGAGATGAGAGTGGTCCGACATATTGGAATTGAATCTGCGTTGTTGCTGTGCGAATGTAGACGTGGAAGTAGGGGTGGAAGTGAAGAGTGAAGCTCTTTGCAGGGTTATACCTTGAGATCGTTTAGGGTCTGTTGGCAAGGTGGAGGAAGAGGGAGAGGAAGTGAATGCGGCGAGAGGTTTATAAGTGGATCGAACGCTAGTTGATCGGAGTGAACGGATCATTGGACTACTTCGTCTATCACCAGATCTTACCAAGGGCAGGAGCGGAAGAGTACGGTAATCGTGCGGGTACTTGTATGATGTCAATCCCAATCGCCTCATGCGCAACCTCTCAAATCACTATAGACCCACTGAACATGACAGCCCGCGTGTTCCCCCTGCTGCCCTTACCCGCGAACAGATCGTGCTGCTGCACACACATATCTCATAGCCCGCTGTGATGTCACTCGCAAAGTCGCACTCGGTAACAAAGTGGAGTGTTGCTCATAAGTGGAGGTTCGCTGTGCCCGTCATCGGTACTACTCGAGCAATGCAGCCGGTTCCAGCGGAACGAACACTGTGATTCCAGCATTCGACACATTCCATGGCCCTCGAGATCTTGCGTCTTGCTACACCAAAACATATAGCTTCTTATATGCATGCATGGAAGCATCTTCCGCGCTGTCGTATATCGTATATCGATGCAGGGTATATAGTCCAAGATGTCCAAGCACATGAATCCAATATATTATATGGTACAATGCGTGACCTGCTTATCAGCAGTCACCAGATCAAGAACACAACTATGCTGGCTCAGTCGGAGTTTGATCATCCGTGTGGTTTTCCTCTTCTTCGTCATCCGTCGTAGTGGGCTTGACGATCCTAGAGTATTCTTTCGGTAGGAGGATGGCTCTGCGCGTCTGCTCAGCAACTTTCTTGACTACTGGTCGTCATTGGAGCAGTTAGAAAGAAGGACCTACCGATCGATAGCTACTGGCAGACCGCGGTGTCTCCCCCGCAGCATGACGAGGATCATCTACATCGACTTTCAATACCAGACCCGCCAGTTCTCGACGCTGACTCACAATCAACTTTGACACGGTACCAAGCTCGCCCGAGAATGAGAAATTGTTATTTGGCGTTCCCAGTGTAAGGCCAATGGTCGAGTACGCGCTAGTGCATTCGAACAGGATCCGGAAGATGGTGAACCAGTCGCTTCTGAATCACAAAGAGCATAGAGTCGAGTAAATCAGCTACATCCTCAATATACAGTGATCCAGTGACAAGACTTGTGCAGCACTCACTTGGCCGGATCGAGGATCTTGCCGCGCTCGAAAATACTGATTAGGAAGATGGCCAGTGCCAGCGGCCAAATATCAAATGCGAGCTGCCGGCGCATATGCCACAGGAGGTATTTACTGTGGTTTCATCAGCGTCTGAATACAGTACGGAGCGCACGACTCACCTGAAGACCTCGTGTTTACGACCTTTGAACTCTGGCTCGTCCTCGCTCGACGTATCGGAATTGGAATGATTATATACGCCAATGGCTAGACATAGCCCAATCTCAGCTTTGTGTATTCACGAGGACAGAAAAGCTTCAAGCTCACCCTGTTCCTCGTAGACGTTTGTGGACCTGACCGACATAGCGATGGCTGCAGAGAGATCAGAATTCTTGTTCTCACATTAAAGAAGATGGGCGGACATACGATATATCGCGACGTACATCAGAATCTGCCCTTTGTCAGTACACTCGTGATTGTAAATGCAGGCCACCCACTCACCACATACAAGAACAGGACCGACGGCGCCATATTGGCCACAGTGACAATCCCGAACCCCGCAGCTCTGACACTGACGCTCTGTAGCAGACCATCGGAGAACCGCTGCCATGCGCCCAAAGTCTCTATTACCGGCAGACCGATATTCAGGACGAGGAAGCTGAATAGCTCGATAAGCCTGTATCCCTCGTATTCAGTCAGCCACTACTCTTTATCATGAAGAGCCCCGAATAGCTGTGGGGCCACTTACATGAGGGCGAGTAGGATGAAGGTGAGATACCATGTCTGATGGCTTGGGAAGAGGTACAGGAAGCACCTGCAGCCATAATCGAGTTGTCAGTCAAAAGCCAGCTTACGCAGTCAAGTTATGACCATGGGTGGAGCTGGGCTTACCGTCTCGGATGATCTAATAGGAAATGGAGCGTCTCGTGAGTCTCGCCGCGACGGAATATCTTGGTGCCGAGCCATATGATGAAGCGAAGCAGGATAGGTAGAGCGTGATTTCCCGCTAGCAGTACTACGATAAGAACGTAGATGATGAGGTAACAACCTTGAAAAGGCGCAAGACCTTGGTCGACCAGACTATGATTCCAACGCAATCTCACATGAGCTAGGCAATTGGAGAGATCGGAGAGAAGGACGCACCTGATACCGCTGCCAGAATACGCTGATACGGAGATGTAGAGCGAGAACCAGGTCTTGTCGACTGTTTGAGCTTGCGTGCCGGCACTTGCTTGGAACACAGAGTCCCACGTGGACACTATGGCAAAGTAGATAGCGATGATGGCGAAAGGTACGACCTGGGAGAGGAAGACGTACTGCTCGACAGGATTTCATCAGCTTGGCAATCTTTACAAAGTTGATGCTTTGTAAGATGACGAGACTCACTCCAAATACAGTCCAGCTGAGCAACTTCAACGCTCTGTACTCCACTCCCCCGATCTGTTCTAGCTCATCATCATCCAGCTCTTCCGTCCAAAACCGACTGTTGCGGCCAATCACTAAACCAGCCAAGCCCTCGGGCATCCATTTGGCCACCGAACCCTTGACAGCGTGACTCCATTTCTCCTCGCGGCCACTCTCGTCTTCGTCATCAACGGCATACGTGGGGTTCCTGACCATCTCCAGTCCTCGTATAGGACGAGCAAAGCGCGTTTTTGCCGATTGCGGGACGAAAGTGTGCAGCAGCTCAAGCGGGGTGGGGAACCCGCCGAACCCTGTATGCTTGCGTCCAAAATCCACGTGGGGATGGCGATTGACCTGCTCGGGAGCTGTAGGGGCATGATACAGTGGCATGCCAGTGCCCCTGTGTTGTGTAGTTGATGTGGTGAGTTGCTGATGGTCTCGCAGTGTTCCAAGGTCGATGGTAGCGCCCATCCTTGTCTGAGTGCGCAGACGCTGTCGGACAGTGTAGTGATCGTCGTTCTGCCGCCGAGCGTCCATTGGTGATGTGACAATTCTAGTGATGCGGTGTGGACTCTCAGAGCGAGAGGGAAAGCCGTTTGCGCCTGCGAGAGGTGCAGACGATCTAGCCATAGTCGATGCTGCGCTCCTCTCTCGGCTATCCCCCTCATTGCTATCGCGAAACATCATATCCACCGGAGAATTCGAGATCGCATCGTGGGGATCGTCCACAAACCCCTCAATCCTGCGAACATCGACAGGTCCCGATATGCGCAAATGACCATTCTGGACATCCTTATCCAGACTCCTGTCTTTCTTCGTGCCGCTCAGCCCCTTTCTGAACGCTCTAGTGCCCGTAGTGAAGCCCTGAAAAGTCCGTTCGGGGGCAACGGTATTGGTCCGACGTAGTCTATCGTTCAGCAAAAGCTGTTCGCACCGCGTGCGGAAGTAGTGTTTCCGCACGAGGACCATCACGAGAGATACGGTCGACGGCTCGCCGAGGATGAACAGGATGAATAGGAGCGCTTGTTGGAATGGGTGGATGGCGGAGATGCTACAACTCCGTGTAAGCTGTGTTGAGAAAAGGGTGGGGATGACTTACTTGACTGTCACAAGGCCTGTAACGCTGTAGTATTGTCTAAGCACCGCACCAATGTTCCTCGAGTGGGGACGACTCACGTCATGGAAGAGAAGCAGAGGAAGAGACTATCGACGAACGTCACTTTCTGTAACCCCGTATCAAGGCTGTTCGCATTCCCAGTTGCAGACCCATTAGCAGCGTAGAAGATGCACGCGGTGATGACTACGCGGACACAAGATGGGTGTATCAGCTTGGTAGTTCAAACTTGATACTTGACGCGGGAGATTAGTGTGGATGTAGATGAGATCGACGCCGACTCACGCGGGGTGAAAGTGAAGATGAGCAAGTGTACTCGGAAGAAATTGAGGTGGTGCGCAGCGCGGTCCCAGAGGTCGCCGAAACCGCTGATCGGGATCATGATGGGCCGCCAACTACTATCGTATGTTCCTCATGGATTGGTCGATATGTTGAGCTTGTAGACAATTCGAGATCGAATGATCAAGATACAACTGGTCTCATATTGGGATTGTTGATTAGGCGCATATCTGATCGACAAAATTTCGCTGATCCACCGACGTCACGTTCGCGATGTGACGATCCATGCGATGATCGCAGCTCTGGTGTTCTTTGATACTTGAGATGAAACAAGGAGAACAGGCGTTTGATGGACAGGATAGCTGTGAGGTGTGTTTTGGTATGAGCGATCATAACGGGGTCTCCAGCCAGGCACCGTCCGCATGCCATGTGATATTTATAGCATTCTCGGTGGCGGGGCGACTGGATACTTTAGAGGAATATACAGTACGATTGAGTGACTGGCCTGTACAATACTGCTATACATACAAGATCCTATCTACAACAATGTATAAACGATGCAAGCAACCTCTCGAATAGCTATACGACAACGCTCGATCCTTATGCTGGCGTCTCAGCTCACGACCCCTTGACAAATCGCCACCACGTGAGAACCACACTACCGATTCCAGACCCTCATGCCTTTATCCTCCTGCCACGCCCCGTACGCTGGAGGAGGGGAGAGCGAGT
Source organism: Cryptococcus sp. GC_Crypt_5 (assembly GCA_026538355.1). Taxonomy (NCBI): domain Eukaryota; kingdom Fungi; phylum Basidiomycota; class Tremellomycetes; order Tremellales; family Cryptococcaceae; genus Cryptococcus; species Cryptococcus sp. GC_Crypt_5. Next base: position 24,864 of record JALPBZ010000015.1, read on the forward strand.
TCCTTCTGAACTGCTGCTGCTGCTGTTGCTGCTGGGACGGAGTGGAGCAGTAGCGGGTATTACCGAGATTCTCGTCCGTAGGGCGATTCTTGTAGAATACCCATGCGCTACAACCGAATACGTCGTCAGTTCAGCAGCGTTTGGTCATCATCATGGATATTACTCTGGGTATGCAAAGAAGGGTGAGCAGGGAGAATTGACGTACGGTGGGTTAGAGCCGAACGCCACGGACTTGGCAGGCGGAACGGGCGGTAGAGGTTTATTCGTATCCACCCTCTGGCCCTGTGCGTCTATAAGCCTCTTCACCTGCGCAATAGACGTGTACGTGAGAGAGGGGAGATAGGACTCACGCGGATAGAGAAGTCACCATGGCCATGACCGCCGAAGAATGGTCCGTCATTACGCCTCTGCTGATGCTGGGGTGGCGCGTGCGATTGCGAATTGCCCATTGAGAAGAGATTCTTCCACATCGAGTTGCCGAGTGGCCGGGGCGGATATTTGGGCGGGATAGGTAATTGTCCCCTCGATATCAGATTGGCGTGTCGGGTGTCTGGTTCGTATGTGGCTGAAGCTGAGTATAGTTGGAAGTGTATCAGAGGATATAAGAGCTGCGAGCAAGCTTTGATTTTTGTTCTGCGGTGGCCAGCTATATAACAAGCTCCCACTCGACTCGCCTCGCCTCGCCTCCAGCAGTCTACTGCCTCCTTTGAACCGCCGATCCACCTCATAAGGCGTTGGACTAAGGAGTGTCATTCACCACATCCCTGCTTGACGACGCGTTATGAGTCATCGGAGGGGCTTCACAACAGCTTTGCTCGGAGAATAAATGAAAGGAGGGGGCTCGGGATATGCCACACTGCCAAATCCAATTTAGAGAAAGAGAAAGCGACGCGCTTCGACCTCCACTTCGCACGTCCTCGAATCACGCGAGTCTTGTTTGACATTACTGTACTGCAATCATCTCGTATTATTGCTTACCAGATTTACTAGATATACTAGATCGACCACACCGATCTGGCCTATGCCTGCAGACAGCTTGCACGCACTTTGGTCCTGCCCAGCACTCTGAGAGCTGAGTGAAAATATTTTGATCTCGACATGGTGGTAGTTCTAAACTCGGCCTATCCCGGTCGGCCGGACGACCTGCTTGCGTCCGTCGAGGAGATGGTCAGGGCGCATATGGCAAAGTGAGCCTCTTCACCTCCTCCCGTCAGCTGATCATTTCACGTGAGCTATGAGCACACGAGTAATTAGCTGACATGGACGCAGGTATGACCCTTCGCACGATTGGGCACACGGTGCGTTGTTTGTAACCTTAATCTATCGGACGCCGTTCTGGGTCAGAGGCCAGATAGGCTGATCGCGCTCGATGTTATTGCTATCTACTCCCCAGTGGACCGAGTCCGGCGCCTTGCTATTAGGATTGCGCACAGCCTCGAGCCCAAGCCTGATCTCCTGGTCGTGGAGCTCGCTGCGCTGGCGCATGATCTTGATGGTGAGTACCCAATCAGCGAAGTAGGGTCAGCGTACGAGACTGACGAATATCATTGGACCCGCTCAATGACTGTTGTCGACTTTGCTCGTTCTCTCATTCATACGATACGATGCACCCTCTCAGACAGTGAGTAGCTGCGCTACGTCTAAGCCAAACATCACCCCTCCAGCATCGCTGTGTATCGAGAACGTACAGCTGATGCACAACAGAGAAATACGCTACATCAGACTCCCCAACCCTCGCGGACCTCCTCGCGCCATACCTCTCTCACCCCGCCATTACCCCCTCAGCCTCCGCACTGATCCTACGGATAGTCCCCTCGGTATCCTACACGTCGGAATTAGCTCTAGTCAGCGAAGGGAAGTGGACATGGCAGCGAGAATGTCCCGAGCTGCACGCTGTCCAAGATGCAGATCGACTAGACGCTATTGGCGCTATTGGTATCTTCCGCGTTGCTGCGTACAGCGGGGCAAAGGGGAGGGTGCTCGTTGATCAGGGCGATGGGAAGAGCGCAGAGGGCCATTTCCACGAGAAGCTCCTCAGGGTCAAGGATAGGATGAAGGTGGGTCCTGCTCCTGTCAGACAGGCTGGTGGTTGATAACCTGGCAATGCTATGCAGACGCCTTTCGGTAAAGAAGAAGCGGAGAGACGGCAGCAGACTGTGAGTCCGCGGTGTACTGCAAAGCGAACATATATTGACGATATGTGCTGATGCGCTCACGCGATCCGCGGCGGAACAGATGCTGGACTTCCTCAGTGCTCTGGAGAGGGAAAGAGAGCTCGAGTCGTCATCTGCGTCATGACCCCGTCAGCCATACACACCTCCATCCGTACTGAGGGTGCAAGCGAAAGATCAAGGTGATGGGAGCAGTATCGTGTCAGGTCAATCCATAGCTAGTGATAGAATGATGCTAGCTAGTGATAGCCATAGTGCACCGGGAGTGTATAGTCCCACCACCTCCCAATTTGTAGATATGGTGAGGAATCCTGTGTCAGCGGTAGCACCTTCAAAGCCCATGTGTATCATTGCCTTCAAGACGGGATACGGCCGAGGAGGTACGCGCTCCGGGAAAACCGGCGACTTAATTACGGCCGCCGGTAGCATATACGCTTAAAGCCATTGCGTGTTTATGCAACCGTAACCGGTGGTAAGGTGTTGTACAGGGATCTGTCCATTTTACTATTATTGTATTAGGTTGTTTGGTGCAGGAGGCGTTCGGCGTTCAGTGGTGGTACCAGAGTCCAGAGCGGAGTGCCAGTAGTAGCGCATGCACACGCACACGCAATCTTTACATGTGGTGTAGGGCGTAAGGTGTATAGCTTAGGGTATGTTAGTCATGTCGGTACGGTATCAACTGGAGATAGCCGATCTGGCGCGGTCACTGTCCTCGTCGAAAACTTTTTGAGATACAGTAGGATATAGAGTTGAGTTGACGTTGTTTGTTTCTTAATGCATTCATTCTCTACTTTGTTCGCCATCTCCATTGAGTCGGTCGTTGCTTGACCAACTGTGTGAGCGTGTAGACTTATAGACCATAGACAATAGAGTATAGACAGTAGACCGATTCAATCCATCACAACACAGCCCTCGGCACACCCGAGAGAACCATCGCCCATCGTTCATCGCCCATCGCTCATCGCCGAAAACAATAGCAAAGTCTAAAACTAGCTCAGTAATTAACGACTCGCCCTCGAGTTCAACACTTTTTGAACCGTGCATTCCATCCTATTCGTTTCCTCGTCAAAAACGCAATACCGCAGTGGTGCATAGCAACGCGCTTCTACTCTTGCATCGCACTCGGTCAAAAAGGCAAAAACATCGTTAGCTACGTGGACGAACGGGCGCCGATCCTGCTATCGCCCGCTATCCATCGTTGATTGCGAGATCTCTAGGTCAACTCGGTCTCCGAGGTAGTACCCTTCAATATCACACCTCTTCTTGCGCGACAACCTCATTCATCACCCTCTCTAACACTACTCGAGGACCACTCGATCGCCCTGCGCAATGTCGATGTCATCAACATCCACCCAAGTCGGCGGCACTACCGACAAACCCTTATCATCCTACACCCTGAAGAAGCGCATATGGAGACCGTACGTCCACCCATTCGAGGAGATCGTCAGCAGGAAGTATCCCGGTAGCGGAACAGAGGCAGATCCGTATATTGTCGACTGGCTACCTGGAGATAGGGAAGACCCGCAAAACTGGTCATCCAAATACAAATGGACCACCATCGCCATCGTCAGCTGGGTCACGTTGGCCGTCGCCCTCAGCTCGTCGGCTTACTCCGGCGGTGTCACCAGTCTCGTTGAGGAGCTTGGCGCGAGTCAAGAGCTTCTCATCGCAGGCGTGTCCCTCTTCGTCGTTGGTTTCGCCTTCGGCCCTCTGTGAGTCGCGCCTTGCTAGTCTATCGATCGATTTCCACTTGCTGACTCTCTTTCCTTTCAGCTTCTGGGCACCCCTCTCCGAAGTCTTCGGTCGTCGTCTCGCATACATCATCTCCTACTCCTTCTTGACCATTTGGTCCGCCGCGGCTGCTGGTTCGCAAAACGTCGGTCAGCTTCTGGTCTTCCGATTTTTGTGCGGTTTCTTCGGCTCGTCGCCTTTGGCCAATGCGGGCGGCACCATTTCCGATGTCCTCGATGCCAATCAACGCGGTTTGGGAATGGCCTTCTTCGCCGCTGCGCCATTCCTTGGTCCTTCTCTCGGCCCCATCACCGGTGGTTTCATCGGTCTTAAATGCGGCTGGAGATGGATCGAGGGTTTCCTTGCCATTTTCTGTGGTGTTCTGCTCATCATCGTCATCTTCTTCGGCGCTGAGACATACGCGCCTGTCCTCCTTCGTCGTCGAGCCAAAACCCTCAGCGCTGTCACAGGCAATGTGTATCGTTTCAGAGCAGATGCCAAGAAGCCGATGCAGGTTGGTCTCCTTTTTAAATCGAGTCTGATTCGACCATGGAAATTCCTCATTTTCGAACCCATTGTCAGCATCCTTACCTTGTATACCGTGAGTCAGAGTTGATTGATCTCATCTACAATCCGATCTGATATTGACGAGACAACGCATACTAGGCCATCATATACGGTGTTCTTTACCTCAACTTCGCGGCCTATCCCATTATTTTCGAGAAGATGCGTGGCTGGAACTCGGGTGTCACCGGCCTCTCTTTCCTGGGTGTCTTGGTCGGCACCATCATCTCGGTCATCATCTCCATCACCTACGTCAACCCTCAATACATCAAGACCGCCAAGCGCAAAGGTGGCCGTGCCGATCCCGAGGACCGTCTTCCCCCTGCTATCTGGGGAGGATGTCTCATCGTCATCGGTCTCGCAGGCTTTGCCGCTACCGACGGACCCAACGTCCACTGGATCGCGCCAATCATCTTTGGTGCTCCGTTCGGCTGCGGCGTCATTGTCGTCTTCCTTTCCGTTTTGGGTTACCTTGTTGACAGTTATACTGTGAGTCTCGTTGCTCAGATTTGCACTGTCAGGATTCACACTCATTCTCACTGCGCCCGTAGATCTACGCTGCCTCGGTCCTTGCTGCCAACTCTGTCTTGCGTTCGCTATTCGGTGCTGCTTTCCCACTGTTTACCTCTTACATGTGAGTCGCCTCGTCACACACATGATGGTAGTCATCAGCTGATAGACAATACGCAGGTACGACGCTCTTGGAGTACATTGGGCTGCTGCGCTTCCAGGGTTCCTGGCACTTGCGTGTATCCCGTTCACTTTCATGTTCTACAAGTACGGTGCCAGGATTCGCGCTAGATGCAAATACGCTGCCGACGCTCAACGACAAATGGCTTTGATCATGGCTGCCAGAATGGCGCAGGCCAAGCAAGATGACCAAGAGGCTGCAATCGAGGGAAAGAACGAGGTCCAACCCAATGGAAATGCCACAACTACCGACTCCACCTCGGCTGGCGCGGCTCCTGGCACTGCTCCCTCTGTCCAACCCGCCGAACAAACCGGTGGGCTCGGCAAGGTCGAGGATAAGGCAGCCGAGTACGAAGCGCCTCCTCCCACTTCTGCCCACGCTCATCAAGATACGCCTACGACGACGAACGGCGCTACTCAAGCACCCGCGTATGGAAATGCGACTAGCGAGGCAGCGGCACCAGCAGCAACGGCAACGGCACCAGCAGCATCAGCAGCAGCACCAGCAGCTGAACCAGCGACGGCGGCTGACGACTCGCGCCCAGCGCCATCTCGGATGCTTACTCTCGGCACGCCTGTGACGTTGACCGCGGATCAGCTGTCTCACCCCAACCGACCTGCTCACGTACACCATGAATGGTCGATGTACGAGGCTCTAGCAGACAGAGACGAGGTCGATCTGGCCGATGACGAGAGAATAAAGCTGGAAGAGCTGCACAAGAAATTTGATCATGCCAAGCGCAAGTGATAGTAGAAAGCGGGGTGCGGGGGGCGGATTCATGATATAAATGACTATAGATGTGATTGCGGAGGGACGGGGGTGTACGAGCGTTAACGAGTGTAGCCATCGCAGAGCTATAGATGCGAGTGCTTATAATAGACATTACTCGGGAATATGCATGGAGTCGGCTCGTCTTAGTCGTTGATCGTTATTGAGTTTAAAGCCCTGTCTTGTCTATGTCAAGTGTCCGTGCCGAGGTGGAGGTGACAAACCGGCCAACTGTCGGCGGGTGACCGAAAAACGAGATTGAGATGAGATTACAAATCGCTGAAATTTGGTCACGTCATTGAATGCTGTTTCTCCACTACCACGAGTACTAGTACTCGCAATCTAGCCCAGTCCAAGTCCGAGTTGCAGAAGTCCAACGATCGTCTTAATCCTTATCACAGGTCGAGTCTGGCAGTACCACTGATCCAGACAAACCTACTTCGAACGACCGATAAACAAGCTTCACTCAGCATTTACTGGGCATCAACAAGTCCTGAACTCGAACTCCTGTATCCTCGAGTCGATCTGTAGTGGAGTCGAAGAAGGATAGAAGCATAGAAGGAGACATACCTGGTCATTGACCTTAGCGCTCATCACTGTCCAGTGCGTCGTGCGTCGCTTCGCCATACAAACTCGGAAGAGCGACTCGGCGGTGAACTCAAGTGACATCGTACAGCAGCAACCACCTACTGCTTGTCAGTGGTGATCAGATAGAGGGAATTGGGAGACACTCGATTCCAACGAACCAGCACATTTACCCTCACAAAACCTCCACCATGTCATCCTCCACTCCATCGTCGTCGACCCCAAACTCCGCCGCGCCATCAGTGTATATCTTCACCACCTCGCAAACGCCCCTGGCACCGCGCTACCCCCATCCTCGAAAACCGACACTTGTCCTCCCCGCGCTAATTCATAGAACACTGCACAATGCCCTGGACTCGGACGTCCCCTCGATACACTGGTCCACTACCTCGTCCCTCGACCATGGTAATCCTCGCAGTGTGGTCATACCGCATCCTGAATCCTTGACCAAACACGACCTACCTTCTGGACGAGTTGCTGAGCAAGATGGACGCTCTGAGCCTGACCCCGCGACATCAGGGGAGAAGGACGCTGCCCACCTATCCGACGTCGAACTAACGGTCAAATTGCATTTGGTCGGCAACGCCAGCCCGTCCACTCGCGCATCGTGGATAACCGAATCGCTGTCCCTCCTATCGGCGTACAAGGGCTTCACCGTCGGGTCCGTCGACACGTTACTGCTCGGCTTCAACGGGATGGACTATCGGGGGAACAAGACTGTTGCGTCCGAGATGTTCGGGTGCGGATCAGAAGGCCTCGAAGCGCCCAACACGGAGTCTATCTCCCCTGAACTCTCTAAAGACATCATGGCAGTATGGGACGAGGCGTCAGAGCTCGTAGCACCAGAAACGCGGTTGGGGACACTGTACGCTACCCTCGGTCTCCTCCAGTCTCTAGTCCAGAGAGAGAAAGAAGCAGGAGGAAGAGGGAGAGGGAGGAGAGTAGGCGTCAACGCGCTCGATACGCCCGATTGCCATCATCTCCCCAAAGATTATACGGCGTTCGCAAAACAGAATGAGATCCAGCTCTGGGCGGGCGGCGGCGGCGAGGGATCAGGCGAGTCTATACCCTCTCCACCTCTTTCCCTCGCGCGTATCCCTTCTGAGCTAACGGCTGACACGGTCCCGACGGCACAGACCCACTACCATCGGCACACCTGCACAACCTCCTGCAGGAGTTCGTACCAAAGCTCAAACAACTCGCTAGCAGTCACCCAAACGGTGGCAGCGACGGCAGACCAAATGGAGATTCTCCTAAATCTGCGATCAATTGGGACGACCTCGACCATCTCATCCCAGTCCGAGAGGACGGGCTGAAGTTCGTCGATCAGCCTGCCGGCGCAAGCGTCAGATGGGTCTTGAGTGTGAGTATCCGTCATCCATCCTTCGTCGTCTTTCGCTACGATTTGCGCCACCTTTCCCCTCCTTCCCGGCCCGCGGCTGGCGCTGACCACCATTTGTCAATCGCAGTACACTCTCCTTTCCAAGACGCGCAACGTCGTCCATGATAAAGGGTAAGTCCGCCTCCTCAATTCAGCGTAATGCGAAAGACACAGTAAAGCTGACACTCCCTTCGCGCACGATAGATACCTCATAGCGGCCGATCTTGCATGACGAAGCATGACGAAGCACGAAGTGTGTGCAGGGACAGTAAACGGATTGCCCAGTCATCGCAGTCACGATCACTGTGTTCATGTAGAATCATTTAGAAAAAGAAAGCCATGTACGGGTTGAGGCTACACGCGGATTGTATTAGCTACGTTTGCATGAATCTAGCATGAATCTATTATACATCGATGTATCGCCAGTCCCTGCCTGCCCGTGCTTTTCGCAAAGCAATAACTGCATGAGAAGTCAGATAGAAGACTCTCGCTTATCGCAGCTGCTCTCTGAAAACCATCATCGCTGATGCAATTAGGTAGTAAATCGGTGCACCGCCATGAGATACTGTGCTGAAGATGATGTAAGTGCATCGACCCAAGATGGATGTTGGCCCCTATGCTATGGTATGTACAATGCTAGTGAGAGCCCCTGTAGTATGTATATTCTCTGCCTTCCAATCCGACCTTCCGTCACACCATATCCCTCTTTGACCATCCTATCGTTTCACATGAAGGATGTGCGCAGCCCCCGTGAGATACGCTGAAGCAACTACCAAGCTTCTGCGCCCACATCTCCAAAGTCCGGTAGAGAATACTGGTACAGCGCATTTGATTGGGCGCCGGAGGGCAAAAACATGTTTGCGAGTCTGCGCGCGTATATCGTCAGTTCTCTGATTGCATGACGAGGCAAATGGTCAACTGACTCGAGAGGCAGGAAGAGAGAGTCCGATCCGTCGGCGGGTAATCCGAGATCCGTCAAGTTCTGGAACGCAACACACATGTCAGCTGATATACTCTACTTCGCAAGGTACGCGGTGACTCACGCCATCCTGGAGCCAGACTGGCAGAGCGCTCGGACTGAATTCGGTCGGCCAATCGAACCCTTCCAACACCGGCATATCCCACAGGTTCCCCTCGCCCATTGCCCCGGTACCAGTCTGGGATGGATCTTGGACGCCCTCCAATCCCGACATCTGGGGTAGACTCAGGAGACTCTGCAGGCCGCCATCGAGGTCGCCTATTCCCACTCCGTCGGAAGTATTGTGGTTGTGGTTGTGACCATGGTTATGATTGGCATTGATAGGCGTCATGGGCATCAACAAGCCTCCTATTCCCGCCGAGCCGAGACCTGACGCTGACGCTGATGCGGACATCACCGTTGAATTGAGTCCTCCGTGATGACTGTGCAAGTTTGACGTGGACATTCTTGGAGTGCCAGGCACGGTGGACATTGCTCCGGTCTTTCGACGGAAATTGGCCAGCATAAGTCGTAGTGTCAGAGCGTATCGTTCGGCGAAACACTCTGCCGAGAGGAGATGAGCAAGCTCAGAGACCTGTGAAATCAGGTATGGTAGTTGGATGGTTTGCGGGAACAGGACAGCGCTGCGAATACGGTCAAAAATTATGGGTATAGCGTCAGCGAGATCCTTCTGCCCTGGAGACCACCGATATCGCACTAGTGATATTAGCACTCACATCTTAAGCAGGAAAACAGCAGCAAAGGCGACCGATACGAGCTGATCATGCGTGGCGTACTTGAGATGTTGGCGGAAGTTGTCACACCGCAGGAAGATCTCCAAACACCGCGATGCAGCATCCTTAGCTTGAAGTGCCAATTCACGCTGGTCTGGCGGTAGCTGTGAAACAGCATCAGCCTTGAACACAAAAACAGGCTCAAGTCTCGACTGTTCAAAATGGCCCACCTTATCCCATTGGCATCCTCGGAGAGCAACACAGACTGTCCATAGTTGCGCATACACCAATTCCGTTTCCAGCAGTTTCACCAGAACGCTTTCGTCGTCGAATCGCGTGCGGTGGATAGCATACCACTCGCGATGCCATGCGTCCAAGTCTGCCAGCATCCTTTTGACGAAAGAGATGGTCTGGTTGTCTACCCGACCATGCAGCGGAGTCAAGTGGTCCATAATGCGAACTTCGTCGCTGGGTCAGAACCTTTCAATTGTGGCAATGCGCGGCACGGCTTACCTCGCAAGTTTACAAGTTCCACACCGGCAATCAAGCGCATATCCGTCGCGGAAGCCATAGAGTGCGATCTGGGCCGAGGTGATCAGCTGATTGCGACCCGAGGCGGGAAAGATACTCACAACAAGTCTCTCGCCCTTTGGACAGACGAATCGTCGCGCAGCAACACTGGCTTGCCCGTGCCCAAGCTCGCACTGTCGAAATGTTGGCGTTAGCTACTTAGAGAAAAGCTTAGGGCGGGACACTTACAGATGCTCGTGCATATAACAATTCAGCCATATTCTTGCCGACACCACTGTGAGATTTCTGGTCAGCGTCGGATGGAACGCGGGATCGCACAACTCACCCAGATCTCTCTCCTCCATTTCCGTTCTCTGCTCTTTGTTCGCGAGCTTGTCCAGCGCTCGGTGGAGATTCATATCCAGCCCCATACGCAGAGCATGACTGATTGGCCGGGCAGTCAGCTCGGTTCTCTGCTTTGCAAAAGTGACATGGATCTAGTCGGCGAAAATACACACCCGCAAGGTAACCATCCATTCTGACTCCACAGACTCAAGATCAACATCGCCATCACTGCTTCTTTCCGCACGATCGGACCGAACAATGTCGAACGGGCAATACCTTGCGCTTCTTCGAGACAGTAATGGAATGTTTGACCAAGGGGGCCTATTTGACGAGTTGATCAGCGAGTCATTCGTAGCTCAATCGAGCTCAATACTCACCGTTACCCGCGCGGATCTTGGCCGCCACCGCTAGCAAGCCTAGTAAGAGTACGGAGTGAGCGGATGACAGTGACACAACATCTTGGAGCGGCCATCAATTAGCTTACCATTGGTGGAGAACGGCGTCCGCTCAATGTATGACTCGTACTGGTCGTACGCCTTGTCCCACAATGGAACGAAATAATGGCATCCAGAGAAGAATCTGCCGTAGCCTCAGCACGCTTTCGCTTAAGACCAAGATGAGACTCACATATCCCATAGCTCCCTCGCCTCTGATTCTCTTACCAGTCCCTTTGTGACCACATCGGGGAAAGGGTTTCTAGGTGTCGGATCCGGTCGCTTCTTCTTCTTCATTCTCAGATGGATGGTTTTACCATCAATGGTGACTCTTTTCCGCTTTCTGCTTCTACCCCTGTCTCCGTCATCGCCTGCATCGTCTATGTCTCTGACTTCCGCCTCGTCCTCGATGTGAAGGCTAGAATTTGGCAGCTTCTCGTCTTTGGCGATTGCGGCCGCTTGGTCAGCTGCATTTGCTAGAGCATGAAGGGCTTGGATAGGCGCCGTGAGCTGTTCTCGTGGCAGAGCAGAGGATGATGCCGCGGAGTGTGAAGATGAGGAACGGGACGAATGTCGAGAATGGCTCGGTGAGGGCGGCGCAGATGGTACGGGAATGATGCCATAGGTACCGAACCGATGGTTCTGTGAATACGAAAGAGTCAGTCATAACGCCATATCAAGTGAATTCGGGAGACGACTGACAGGCGGTGCAAAACCTGGTAGCTCGGGATACTCCCCCTTGACTGGCTTTCGTAAGATTGCGTCCGAATCATCGAATCCTCGTCCGCCAGCAGTATTTTGCGGGGAGCGAGGCCCGCCCGCGGCATTCAACGCTCCCAACACATAATCGGCAGAGATTGTCTCTCGATGGCTTTGGTCAGGACGATAAGATGGGCCAGGAATGGCGTGTTGAGATCCGGAGAATATTGATGGCGGAGAGACGGATGACTGAAATATGCTCGACGGGTGGACGGCGGTCAATGCTCCATTGTGATCCGGCAAGTACGACGGCGGCGGCAGAGCGTTCTGTGATTGTGGTAGCATCGCCAGGATTTGTTGTAACTAGAGGCAATATTCAGCGATCTGTTTCGTGACCCGCATCAAGCGAACCTACAGTGCTCTGAATTTGATCTTGACTATGCGCCAGAGTCTGTACTGTCCTTTCGAGACTTGACACTCGCCTAAAGACGTATTAAACTGAAAGCCTCCAACGACGATATACGCCTTAAAATAGCACTCACCCATCAGCCTCGCCATTTCCAGATTCTGTAACGCTCATGCTGCCATTTCTCGCTCGACCGCCCTTCTCTGATGCCTTTTCGAATACGCACGGCGTCCCATTCAGCAAGCATCGTCTGCATGTGGTATCGGAGCTTGAGGGATCCCACTCGCATCGGTTCTTGCCTTTGCGACCTGGTAAGGAGTAGGGAGAAGTCAGGTACGAGGAAGACTATGAATTGAGCCAAACGATAGAGAAGGAATGCACACTTACAAGCGACACAAGCTCTGCTACCCCGTTTCGCGGTTGGCCCCACCGAAGGGAGGGCTGCTGCAGATGTGCTTTGTGCAGGCGATTGTTGGGCTGGTGGATGTTGCGCTGATTATACATCAGCGTCAACTCTGTCTGAGCGCCGAATTGTTTCCCATTACTACTGATTCATGTTCGCTCACCTGCGGATCTTGCGCCTAAATCCCAAGCTCTGGACGATGACGATGCAGCTTCCGCTTTTTGCAGATCTCCTCGACTCATTGTACTTGGCCAAGCGCCATTATGGCCAGAGCCAGCGAAGCCGTCGGATCCTGGGCGGTTGAACATGCCTTCCAGTGTTCGCGGACTAGGCAGCTGATGTTGCAGTTGTTGAAGAGAAGCGAGACTGATGCTGTGATTGGGAGTATGCCCGTGATTCTGCGTATGAGGATTCGGATATCTGGTCAGATACGTTGGTCCAAGGGGAGACGGATGGGTCTGGCTCCCACTCCCACTGGCTGCTCCTGGTGTCGGTCCGCCGAACGATGAGGAATGCGGGGAAGTCGAGTTGTACCCTTGTGCTTGTGCTTGTGGTTGACCTTGTTGCGCCGAGATTGGATGGTGTGTCGGGGAAGGTTGAAAGGGCGATAAGCTAGGATTGGAGTAGTGACGCGAACGGTATTGATGCTCCATCAGCGAAGCGTTTCGATTGTCCGTCCCGTGGACCTGGTGTGAGCCGAGTAGCCGGTGTGTGCGAAAGGGGGGTTATGAGCAGCACTGCAGTGCAAGATGGTGGTGACTTATGATGATCGCATGGTACAAGGTGTAGCGGCAGTAGTGGCAGTATTTTGAACGACGGCGAGCCAGCGGTACTCGAGTGACGGTGATGGTAATGTCGACAGTACAGTAGCAGCTATCAATTGCAATTGACTGAATACATGTGTGGCAGTACCAGTAGTCGAGTAAATGTCGGTAACCGTGCATCGTAACAGAGAACGACCAAAAAGCACATGAGAGCAGAGCCCCTCACTCTGCTGGCCTCTTTCCCTTTGCCCCCTCATAAGACACGATTTATCCGGCCGGCCCGGACTGCCCTTCAGGAACCTCTATGTGGAGCCACAATTGCCCATCTACTCGAGTACTTCTCTCAGGCTAAAGCGCTATTAGCCGAAATCAATGACCCGAATGTGGCACCCATCCTCCGCCAGACTGCTCCTTATTCACTCCTCTCGCTTGGAGTCCCGCGGTTAATGGGATGACCGGCGCTTGTCGCCACCCCAGGAACGAAATGAGCAGCATGACGTCAGCTCGTTCGTCGTAGTTGATTGTGCAGGCTATGCTGTGTTATCCTTTCTTTGATAAATGATGGGATCAATTCCGTGACGTAGACGAAACGAAACGAAGCGTTACCGCAGCCGGCTGGACACGTACATATACTACGAGATAACAATAACAAACGTTTCCTTCTTCCTTTCTCTCTCTCATCCATCAACTCTGAACTATCAACCAGCTTATCATACCAATACAAACAACACACTCACAATGTCCAGCTCCAACGAACCCTCGAAGACCAACGGTCAGGTTAGTCCACCTCCATTCCGCTTCCTCGCTCGGTCCGCCCATCTTTCTCTTTCCCTTATCTCTCCCTAGTCTTATCCATGACGCTTCATCCCGCGCTACCATAAGACACCATCTGACAACCTGTCTTCCACTCTTGCCCACAGATCAACTCCCTCGTCGGCACCGCCAAGGTCCTCGTAGGCAGCACCATCGAGACCGCCTACCAGGCTGTCGGCGGCTCCACTGAGGCTTCCTCATGGACCACCGCAGGCCAGAAGCAGCACGACGAAGGAGAGGCAGAGATCACTGCCGCCAAGGCCCAAGGCTACGTCGAGGGGTGCGTCATACTCATGCTGTTCTTCTTCCCATGTCTCCCATGCTGATCCCGCTGTGCTTCGTAGCGCTGGAGACCGCCTCACAGGAAAGAAGGACTCCATCGTCGGCGCCATCACCGGCGATAAGACGCAGCAAACTTCTGGCAATCTCCAGCACGACAAGGGAGCCGCCCAGATGGACATCAACAAGCGTAAGCGCATCGCGACCCAAATACAGAACGTTAGCTAACTTGGTCTATTTCAAATCCAGCCTCCTCTTAGATGGCAAGCGATAAAGAATCGCGTTAGCTCTCACGAGCTCGGCGAGTAGATAGACTTTTGTATAGCGACCTTGACGAAGATGTATACGTTATGACCACGTTATGACCACGTTATGACCACGTTATGACCAGTGAAGTGATGTGTACCGAATATTGCTGTGCAAAGAGGAATCTAGGAGCGACTCTACAACGCTGAGGGGAACTTAAGCATCATACCTTTCACCATCTTGTAATGGAATGGTATGGTATGGTAGTATGACATCCTCAGTTCAACATCCTATTCCTGTTCGCAATGTTTATCTATGCTACAACGTATTAGACTATTATAATGAACGCCTTGCGTAATAGATTGTTGAGATGTGACAAGATACCCGACAATTCCTTCCGCTCCCGCACAATCCAGCTTCGCTCAATACACCTCGACTCGCCCAAGCCTGGCTTATGCAATCAAAAAGGCGTGGCTGGTCCTCCTAACCAATCGACTTTCGGACTATCCCAAGTAGCGTCCCCGCCCACAGTCAGATCATCGCCAAAGCGCGAATCGCGATATCGCTCCGTGCCCAACAGCGTGCGGTGACCAGGGGTGACAGGGAACTCGAGCCCAGGTTCCAATGCGCCAACACTCGCACTTGCACCTGCACCAGCGCCTACAGCCCTGCTTGCACTGGCAGTCTCAGGTATAGGGCGCGATGCCAGGCCGTGCATTGCCACGTGCATGTAATCGGCACTTGCGGATCTGATCCCGCCGCCAGGGAGGGTACTTGCGTATTCGGTCGGGATGAGGGTAGGGGTAAATGCTCGCCTGGGCGGCGTCGACGCGCCTCTCGAGGGGAGCGAGACCGTACGACTCGCGCCTGACGCGTTGCGCGAGGACGATAGTAGGTCTGGTCGTTCAGAGTCGGCTCTTCGGCGGATCTGTGCTGGGGGGCCCAGTAACCCCGAAAGCCGCTGTTTGGGCACTGAAAAATACATGTTAGTGTGTTATATGAGGGATGTTCATATGGACGAGACTCACTTGCGCGAGCGCCAGCCCTGCGAGCGAAAGGAGAATGCATCACTTCGTCCCCTTCCTCGATCCTCTCGAGCTCCGTCACGGCAGCAAGGGGTATGCTCTCCGCTCTCCTCGCGCGAGCTGATGTACCATCCCTGTCTTTGTCCGAGGAGGAAGAAGGGAATCGTTCCATAGTCGGGGTCGGACTCGACGGTCTGTCCGTGGGCGGTTTAGGCGTTCCTCCAAATTCCGGTACGAGGGGATCATCATCAGAGTCTGATAGACTGGAGTCAGAGTCGGGGGCGTGGTGATGGTCATGATCATGACCATGTGATGAGCGCGGCGTGCGCCATTGTTCTGGTCGAACACCCTGGTTCGCAGGTGGCGGTGTTCGCGGAGTGATGTTCATCTCGTCTCGCTGCTGCGAAAGTAGAGGTGGCGGGGTGCACGTCCCGTTGAACCGGACCCGCTTAGCCTCGTTGGGGTCTTCTTCTTCCTCGTCGTCGTCCGTGATGATCGCATCGATACTTCCTGGCCGACTGTGCTTGCCAAGTATGCTTTCCGCTGGACGAGGAGGAGTGGGCCCCTCGATGCCAACCTACAGTTTGAAGTCATCAGCTTATTTCAGTCTAGAATGTGCTGGTGCTGTGTTCTCACCTGAACATTCGCAGCACCGAATCCAGAGACGTTTCGGTCGATACCCTGTGCTCCTCCGACCTTTCTCCCTTCGAGGATAGCACACCTGTCCTGCACTTCTTCCAGTTCTCGCCGCACTTCACGCAACTCCCTTTGCAAACGCTCTTGCACCTCTGCCATACTCTGCGCCAAAGCGTTGATTCGGGTCTCCCATACCGCATCACGAGCGTGAAGGAGATGCTCTATTTGTGCCGCAGTGACATACGAGCTACTTTGGGTGCTGAAGATAGCTAGTGTGTTTCACCGACATTAGATTGATGAACAGTTGCAAGGCCATTATAAACGTGGACTCACGGTGATCCTGTACTTCCTCGAGATTCGCAGCTCGCTCTTTCCCCTTTTGCAACCGCACTCCCCGCGAGATCCTGCCAGCCTTTTCTGGTGACCGGCGAACCACTATGTCTCGAGCGAAAGGGATCGAGGGCGACCTAGACTCATTACTGTCTAACGAGGCAAAATGCCGAAGTAGTGTGTCAACTAAAGTAGCATTGGTTCCGTTTGCGCCTTTGAGGTTGTGAGCCTAGGAGCGGAGAGTCAGCAACGCTCTTTCAAGAACACATCGAGGTTGACGAGATGAGGGTAGCGAAAAGATGGGCTTAGTCAAGGAGCAAGATTTGGTTATGAAATGGGTACTCACCTTGAAAAGCTTTTGTAGCTCGGGCCGCCGAAATCGTTCTAGCTCTTCCCGAGTGTACGAGCTGGCCATGGCCATGTTGACCATGCCAGTGAAGTCAATTTTCTGGTACCAGCAGGAAATTTAGGGCAACCAGTGGTACTTCTAGATTGTTGCGACTTCGAGAGTGTTGTTAAGGTAGTTGAGCAGGTGGCGAGCGTCGGTCCGACCTGTTCTCATCCAGCAATCCGGTTTATTGCGCTACCTCTGCCCGGTTGTCTCGTCTCTTTGCCGCGCAGTGTGAGATGGCGGTATAATTGTCCTTCTTTGAGTCTATGTGAAGTAAGCCTTCAAGATTGTAAAACGCTCAAAGGTATGTTCACATGCCATGTAGTGGATCCAGTTCTTTGTTGATGACCAACGTTGTTTGTTTACTTGCTTGTACCTTTTTTTCACCCTACCAAATACACAAAATTTTGATCCCGCTCAGAGATCTGACATCAGTCTACCTCATATACGATTGTATCTTGCGTAGTTGTTGCTGCATACTCAAGCTTCAGGCCACATTTCCACGAAGATAAGGCGATGATATGGTACATCGGCATATGTTATCCCTATGCCTTCCACTAAGAGAGAAAGGATATAATATACAACAAGCTCTCCCCATCTGCTCTATGGCAGCTCCCTCCATCTGCTTGATAGCAGCTACGTCAACTGCTCAAAGCTCATCCCTCTGTCTAAACGCAATCATATCGTCTAAACCGTTTTAAGCCTTCAGCTGCTGCGCCAAAGCCTGCGTCTGCGCCCGCGTCTGGACTTGAGGTTGAGCCTGGACTGGGACTTGGACTTGAGGTAGGGTCTGAGTCTCCTCGACCCCGCCCATACCTTCCATGCGCTTGACGACGTCTTCCACTCCGCGCTGCTTGTTGTCGGTCCCCAGCCCTGCAGCCCTCTCCGACTCGCCGATGGTGTATGCGCCCTCTTTGATCTCCTTCAGTCGGCGTCTGGGCGAGGCAATAAAACGAATGAAAGATATCAGCGACTGCCATACTGGTTAGGCTTCGCATAGGAAGCTATCCGCATCGCGGTGATGAAGGTGTCAACTTACCGGTGCACTTTGCTTTTAGTATGCGTTTTCAGCGCAAGGTCTGACTCGTAGTATCTATGAAACAAGTATCAGCTGGCAGACTCTACTGTAGTTGAACTCCAGCTGAGCTCAACGCACTTTGCGCATTCGACGCAGTACTACCAAGACAAATGAGAAATCAGCATCGATCTTCGCCAGGAGAAAGGTGCAGCAACCCACATGCTGTCCTAATCCAGGCTTCTCCTCGTCAATATCCTGTTTCTCCAACCGTGCTCGGTTGGCAGGGTGGAGGTCAAGTTCAATCTGGTCGATATCCTTCGTTCGCACTCGGGTACGGGCTGCTCGGTGCACGTCTCGGCGGGCGTGATGCGCTCTGTTGCCGGTAAGCGATCGAGCAATCGAGCAATCGGAGCGAGCAAGGAGTAGAGGAGCGGAGGTGTTTGAGATTGGAAGTAAGGATGCAACGGGTCGAGTTGCGACGGGCCAGAAGCAAGAGCAGGATTCGAGTACGAGCACGTCAGAGTCAGAAAGTGAATATGGGTGGATTAAATGTCAGCGCAGCTCGGCTACATTGTCACGTCGTGCACATTGACTCACCTTGATCGTCTCAGTCGGCCCATGATGTTCTATTCTGATATAAGAGGTGAAGTACGGCTGTATCTATACTATCGAACAAGACCAAAACAGTCGACTGCATGCAGCGAGTATGATTTTGTATTTCTGCAAAAAAAGTCTGCAACTCTCTCTTGCATCGACACGTGGGAGGGGCGGAATCAATTGGATCGTCGTGATGAGTGGCAAAAGGATTACCAGCCCGGATCCTTGTCCACGTCATATGCTGTTCCGCCGGAAAGATCGCTCCTCATGTAGCATGCATTGCTCGTTCGAAGGAGTGAAAGTCATGTTGTTGCATCCTACTACGCTCTATCTGGAGCAAGTCACCACAGGTAGGCTACATCGCAATGAGCCGGCAAATCCCAGGCAAAGTCTACACCGGCCCCCCCACCGCGCACCTGACTGATTCCTCCACCTCACTGAGTCTGGCACAACGCCTCAAGCCCAACGGACGGGGAACGACGGCACGCCAGCGCGAAAGTCAATCTGCAATATACGGTCTGGATAGGGATGCGCTGAATGCGGAATTGAGGGGACGCAGGAATGAATGGGACGTCGTGCGGGATCATCATCGCTTTATCCGGTCTTCGGGCGATGGCGATGAGAGACAAGCGGAGGAGACGTGGGAGGAGAGGGTCGCGAAGGCTTATGAGAGTAAGCTCTTCAAGGAGTTTGCCATGGTATGTCCCTTCTACCTCTAGTTCTCTGTCCATCTCTTGTCCCTTGGTCAATATCAAATCACGATTCCGCTATCTAATTTGAACAGGATTGGAGACTGTCATAGCAACGAGCCAGCTGACGCGGCCCCGCTCAGATCGATCTGAAACACTATAAATCCAAACGACTAGCACTGCGATGGCGCACCGCACCCGAGGTCATCGCGGGATTGGGCGAATCGACTTGCGGGTCACTACGATGCAAATGGCACGATCTCTCTTCTTCTTTTGCTTCTTCGTCAGGCGCAGGCCCATCGAATAGGCGAATCGCATTTAACGATGACCCCGACGATGACGATGACGAATACGAATACAGCCAACGAGAAGCGGGCGGAGCAGGAGCAGGAGACGCAGGGGAAAGAGGAGAGACACGGCTGCCCGCGCTCAAAAGCTTCGAGCTGCCGTTCGTCTATGCGGAAGCGGGAGAGAGGAAAGAGGCGCTGGTCAAAGTTCGTCTCTGTCCGAAATGCGCTGCCAAATTGGTCTGGAAACCTGATACGGAGAAGAAGAACCGCGACAAGGATAGGTCAGGGACGAAGCCGAGGGATAGAGATAGTGAAAGAGAGAAGGAGAGAGAGAAGGGTAGAGGGAAAAGAAAGGTTGTTGAGGGAGAGGAGCGAGAGCGTGCGCGCTCAAGTAGGGCCGGGTCTATTGATCATGATGAGCCCGGGTATAGGCGAGGAAGCAGTCGACGTGATCATTCACCACGATCTCGATCTCGTTCGGAATCAAGGCGCAATAACGATCATGCCGACGGCAGCCATGATCGTCGACGTCGGGGTGATCGGGAGGAGCGGGATGCACATGGTCATTGATAAATCTGCATGTCTGCGATGTGTATGTAACTAGAGTTATAGCGATATGTAGTTTCACTGTCGCAAAGTGATTACTTTGTCAGCTGACACCTCCGCCTGTGCTCATCAGGCGTTACTGTCTGATTTCAGTACAGTGTCTCGTCACATTCGATGTCATCCCAGAAATCTTCAGGATCAGTCCCTTTGTACACATCCTGGCAATCGGTTAGAGCCAGTGTTGGCGTAGATGACTTTGAGTCTTGGCATCGCTGTATGATGGAATCTTGCGACAGATGACCGACCTCTTCCTCTTCGTGTATCGGCCGTCGCCTCGAGTGGGGGTCTGTCTGAAGGGTTTCTAATTCGCAACATAGCCCTCGGTAGGGCAAGGAAGGAAGCGGATGATAGTGGGAGGGTATTGGACGGACAACCGGCGAATTAGTCGTCTTCAAGTCATGACGATCCGTGTCGATAGGGCGAGAGTTCCACTCTTTTTGAATCGACGCCGACCGGGTTTCCTTCTGATCTACTAGCCGGCTCATCACCTCGACCTTTCACGAAGTGAGCTCAGATGATGACGAACGGAAGAGAGCCACTCACCAAGCGCCTCGATCCAAACTTGCTTATCAGGTCGTCAAGCAGGGTTGCTAACGCTACATCATCCCATTCAAAGATACCGCGATGATAATGGTCATAGGCTATGGCGTTGAGTTCGTCGCGTGTGTGATCATGGTGCTGCCGAATGGGAAATCAGCCGAGGTGCCTAGTAGGCCGCATGAGTGTCACTCACCTCCGTCTCACCTTCTATACTCTCACCGAATCCGTCTTCTTCCTCTTCGGCTGCTTGCTGTCGCTGCGTAAATGACTGTTCTTGCTCAGTCAACATAGCAGGGTATCGCTCGCTCAACGGCATCAGATCAGTCTGGGTTTGCTCGATCGAGTGGGAGGAGTCATCGAGCTGGGACAGCTTCTGAGGCTGTGAGCAGAAGGGCATCGACACGGAGACCTGGAGCGGGGAAACCAACGTATGCGGCGGTGAGAAAGTCATCAAGTCCGGAATCGATTTTTGTGTTGTTTGCGCCTGCGATTCGTCCTCGCCGATTTCGTTCTGGTACAGTCTGGGAGGAAAACCTTCGGTATGGATCGATCTGTCGTCCTGCGTTTTGAAGTGTGAGGACTGGTGGATACCGTGCTGGGTCAGCTGTTGGCTTTCGAAATCTGTAAATGACTGTGTATGTTGCAGTGCATTTGACCGGCGTTCGGGCAAGCTGTGGTGTGTATTGCTGCTTTGGGTGTTGTCACCTTGTGAACAGTCACCAGTCCTCTGGGGAGAGCAAGGGGGTGTATAATCACGGCCGGGGGAGTTCGTGAGTGATCCCGTAGACGATGCTTCAGCAGAAGGGGTGAAATCAGCAAGAAGCTTCCTCTTGATTTCGTCGTCATCAGCCAAGCTCGACTCCTTGTGGGTGGATAGTGGCGGAGGAGGGGGATCGTGGATGAGGGAAGTTGTAGGCAGTCGTCTAGACGGCTCGAGGCGGCCAGTGTCAATTGGGTTCCCCGTCTGCGGGGTTTTGGCGACCTTTATCCCACGTGATTGGGAGCTGGCAGCGATAGAAGGGGATGCTTTCCGCTTTCGACCCTCTTCCAACGTGCTTGCCGTCGGTTGAGGCATAGACGAGGAGACAGTCTCCTCTACGTCTGGCAAGGCTTGCGATTGAGAAGGGTTCGTATTGATCGGCCGGGATTGAGCTTGGCTGACTAGAGTGAAATACGGTTCGAGCACCTTGGTCATCTCTTGGAGGACTTGGGGATCGTCAAGCCGGATTTGGAGATGTTCCTGAGTCTGAGAGAGTGTCAAGAGGTATTGACCGTCATGCCCCGCACCGTTATTAGCCAGTAAGCGCTCACCTGGCTATCACCACCTGTTTTGGATTCAGGCCATTCATACCGTATTGCGATGACGTTCTGACTATAAGTCGCTCGACGAACGGGTTTGGCGCTGTTCGGCTGACCATTGAGACGAGGCAGAGTTCGTGCTGACTAGGAGTGTCAAGATATGACATCAGCTCGAGAAGGGAAGATGGGAGGGGGACTAGCACATACAGAAGATGGGAGTGATGTTATCGTGATGTGAAGCAGAGTAAGAAGAGCTGGCTCACCACAGTCTGACCTTTGTCTCGTACCTGTATCGACAAGCTCTTCGGCGAGGACAGGAGGACAAGACTCAGCTGTGCTCCGCTTCTGCACCCCAAGCATGTCATTATGAGTATGATCCAATGTAAAGCTATGGAAAGTGTTACATACGTATGCTTCCATTGTACAGAAGCCAGGCTGCTTCCCTTATTAACCCGCCCTGCTGCCGGGACCGAGTACCTGGAGATGCGAACTGCGACGATTGGAGAAGCTGTTAGTGACTGCTTCTCTGTGCTGGTGACTTCACAGCTCACATGAATGCTGCTTGCTCATTGCCCGTCTTCATAATCCACTGGGAAGTGTGAAGGAAGAAAGAAGAAGACAACGGATGGAGTGGGAGATGGGTCTATGAAGAGGTCTGTGCGAGGAAGAGGTGGTCGCCCTCCACCTCACTCTACTGGTTAAAGTGAGGGGAGCACAGAACGCCACAGTCACTGACTTTGTTGTTGAACGCGTCTGAGCGTGTACGAGCTTTCACTGGCATCATTCGGTTCATCAACATTATCCAAAAGGATTCACTATATACTCAGAACAGCGTGGAGAGCATGTCGACCAAGTACCGTGGCCTGCCTGACATCGTACGTGTCCGAAGACTAGCCGAGCGATATCGAGCTGAATGATCTCGCAGGACACCGCTCCAGACGTCTTCGAGACAGCCGACGAGCCAGAAGCGCCCCTGCGACCCGTGAGTGACGTTGCGTCTGGGTAAATCAGCCAGCGTAGCTGATCAAGTAATTGTTGGTCATGAACTGTAGAACGATAATGGTCTGAGCGACGACGATCTTCCGTCCAAACCTACTTCCGAAGCTATCGACGTTGCAGGCTTGCCGGCGAGACGACAGGCAGAGCGAGTCTTTGGACGAGGGACACGAAGAATAACGAAAGGTGAGATCCATTCCAACACCTTCCGGCCCTTCTCTGATTCGGCTATGCATCTTGCCCTGACCTTTGACACTGCCCTTCCTTCAACGACGAGCGCAGATACCGCCAATCCTTCCTTCCGACCTCGACTGCCCCCTCTATCAAGACGCCTCTCAACGTCTTCATCAGGATCAGAGGACGAAGCGACACTGGTGCTACCACGAGAATCAGCCGCGGCTCGAATACGGAGACTGAAAGCTGAGCTTGCAGAAGTGGAGAAGGAGGTGGGATCATCGTCGACTTCCACTCTTGCTCCTTCAGCTTCAGCATCAGCCGGTCCGAGCACGTCAGGAAAGAGACGGTCGGTCCTCCCTCCTCGACAAGGCGTAGATGTGGTCTCGGAACTAGCTGGCCTGCGAGAGAGGTTGGAGAGAGTTGATGTCGACGATCTCCCTGTGACGGATAGCATAGACGTAGCGGACGGTGATGAGTGGAGAGAAAGGCTGGCGAGGCTCGTAGTTGCCGAGCAATCGAGCTCTGCAACGGATTCAAGTGAAAAGCTTGACGCCCAAGGAACCAATGGGAACATCTTGAAGTCGAGTGCAAGCGGTGGTGAATTGTCAGAGCTCGACAAGCGGTTGGCGCAGCTGGAAGATCTTGTTGGGCCGATAAGTGATGGGCTGGATCAGGTGGGTCTGCAGAATTGGATGCGCCATTGGTGAAGCTGACAGAGCTTTGCTCGCTTGCTACTTGCAGACCGCCTCAGCTCCACTTCTTACAACATTGAACAAACACGACCACCTTCTCGCCTTACTTACGCAACCACGACACCTGGACGCAATTTCACGGCGCGTGAAACTCCTTCTCGTCGACCTGGACAGAGCCGCAGCAGCCTCTCGTCGCACCGGATCCTCGGCCCAATCACATCCTGACGGCTCGAAACCGAATTCCAACATAACGCTATCCCAAGCTGAGTACGCGTCCTTACAATCCCTATTCGCCCTCCTACCTCGCATCGACCCATTGATCCCTATCCTCTCACCTCTTCTCGCCCGACTGCGAAGTCTCTCGGGTCTCCATGCCGAAGCGAGCGATGTTACCACTGGCTTAAGGAAGCTGCAGGGCGAAGATAAGCGCGCGACGGAGGAGGTGAAGGAGTTGCAGGAGGTCGTTAAGGGTGTCCAGGATGGTTTGGCCGACGCAGCAACGGGGATTCAGAAGAATTGGGATAGCTTGCAAGGGAGGATGGAAGCGCTGGAGAAACGCCTCAAGGATCTGGATCCATGAATGGCCACGTCTTCCACAGTCACAAGACTCAGTGAAGTCAGGAGAAAGCGGTACGTTCATATCTATACACTGCATAATTGTATACCCCATCATACATTACATGTACAACTCTCGACGATCATGCCAAGCACTGCATTCTTAAGCGGTCTTCGCGTAGTTTCGCCATTTCCCGTAGGCTTCCTCACGAACCTCGACAAGCTGAAGAAGTTTCGCCACGGCGTCGCTGAGCTCGGACGAGTTGATCATGCGGCCCGCTTCGAGCACGGCGACTCTCATTCGTTGCTCTTCGACGCTTTGTCGAGCGGCGGTGTATCGGCCTATACAGTCAGAGATATAGTCAGCGCGAATGACAAGACCGTAGTATAAGCGCTTGAAGAATACTGACACTCTACGCACATCGCTCCGTCCATGCCTTCAGAGGGATGCTGCTTCTCGCAATCGATACAGTTGCGCCTTTGGCCGACATATCAGTGCGAATCTGTTCAGCAGTAAAGAGAGAAAGCTTTGTTGAATTCGACCTACATTGTGGTTGCGCTTTGGAGAACGGTCAAATTGACACAAGGTAGGGACGTGAGACCAAAGGCAAAATGAGCGATATGTCAATTGTGAACAAAGGAGAGGAAGATATTGCAAGGTGTGACCTCATATGCATAAAGGTGCTGTCCTCGAGGCGTAATCTTGTCATCGAGCTGAGATGAGATTTCAATGTATGTAACACGTTGCAGTGGCTGTGTGTGTATGTGTGTGTGTGTATGTGTGTGCGCGCGCACTTTGCCATCAGCTTAGCAAGAGCTCTACCCGGAGTCTCTGTCATGGAGAAGAATGCTTCAAACAGCGTGCCTCTACACAGTATGAGCTGTAGAATCCAAGTGCGATTGCCATACAGTAGCTACAGCTACGATGTAGGCATGTAGGCACGATTCAGACGATATCTGCTGCGAACTTCTCCGGCTCCGCAACGATGGACGCCAACAACCTTCGCAAACCACGATCGCCCGCGAATTCCTTTCGGCCCCATCTCGCCCACTCCTCTTTGGACCCAAAATCCTGCCTCTTCGCACCAAGCGCTTCCCGCAAATCGTCCATCTCCCCCAGAGTGCAGAGATTCCCAATCAACTCAAACTTGTCGTTGACAGCGCCGTTCCTCATGCACTCTGCCAGATCTAGTCGGCCTTGAGCCGCCAATTCTGCTATGAGGGCAGTTTCGACGATGCCTTTCTCGGTTTCTGTCGTGTCGCCTTCGTCTAGACCCGAAGCGCCAAATCCGGGAGACGGAGGGCTGAACGCCTCTGCCTTCGAGGTGGTGGAAGTGCTACACGCAAAAGTCAATTATGTGGCAGAAGTGGCAAAAGTGGTATCAGATTCGGTTGAGGGATAAGCACGTACCACTCCCAATCAAGGATGGCGGCGATACTTCCATCGTCAGCCACCATGATCTGATCCTCCTTGATATCGGGGTGTCGAAGGTAGAACGCCGATTGATCACCCCAACCACCGTACTCTTCAACAAGCCTGTTCATCTCCAGATTCGCAATGTACGCTAGGACCGGCTCGTCGCTGAACTTCCGACCTCGAGCAATGTGCTCACGGGCCTGCGCGAGAGCTGCAAGATGTTTCTCCCGGACGGACCGGAAAGGCCCGAAGGTCAGAGAAGAGCATTGCGCGTCCTGAGCGTCGCAGAAGTCCACCAAAGGCCCGATTCTGATGGACGAAGGAGCGCCCGTGCTTCCTGAAGTGTATCCTCCCGCATGCCTTGTGGAGGGCTTGATGGGATGGAGGCTGCCGTACAACGAAAATGGAAGCTCGGACAGGCGAATGTAGAATTTGGCGAGATCGTGGATGAGCCTCCTCAGTTGCGCCTCCGTGTACAGAGACACGTCCTCTTCCATAGGCTTCCCGGCCACGAAGTCCATGAAGAAGTAATGAAGGGCCTGGGCTGCGTGCATATCGTAAAAAACCGTCAGTGCAGAACTCGTAGCCGATCATGAAACTTACCGTTGTCCTTGGAGTGCCTATCAGCGGGCCAAGGAGGCGTATAGACAGCTGGGACCGGAAGACCGGCTGCTCTGAGGAAAGTCATCGTCGCAGCCTCGCTCTCTACTCTGACTTGCGTCGCGGTCGCAGGTGGCGGCGCCACATCCGGATCCAAACCCCTATCATCTCGTCGGATCTTAACGACCCAGAGGACACCGTCGTCAAAAGTGATAGGAATGATAATGTTCATGCCGCCTCCAAGCAGATCGTCGCTGTGGTCTGGCAAGTGGAGCGTGGCGATATATCCCGGGCGCAGTATCTCCGCCTGAGCGACGATCTCGGGCGCGGCAGCGCTGATCCGAGCCCACTCGCGCTTTTGCTGAAGAGCGAAATGCATTCGTCAGCAATACATGCGTGCATGCGACTACATTTTGTCGGCTTGCGATGCGACTCACGGTATCGATGTCGGCCTCATCGCACGGCATGTCCTTGATATTTCGCGATGCCCACTCTTCCCACTGTACAGGAATCGGATATAGGATGAGCTGCTGTACTATACCTTCAAACTTGGTGGAGAGATGACTTACCTCTTCCTCGGTCATGTTCGGACAGTCGTAATGTCCTTTGCAAACGACTCTGCCACAAAGCAAGCATGTCGGTGGCTCGGCTTTGGTGGCGAAAGTAACTAGCGAAAACAGCGAGGATAGATACTTCATCTAGTCGCGATGTGAGGTTGAGTATATCAGTATATTAGTATATCAGTATAGATCGCTATGAGCTAGACAGCGAGAAACGAGTGAAGGAGCGCGAGGAAGTAGCAGAAATAGGACTTGGAGAAAAAAGCTTTGACAACGGATGGAAGGGCTATATAGGCAGCGGAGGATCATGCTGGCTGTGTCGTCCGAGTCGAGTCCGTGAATGGACTACGTGGCATGGATGGCATGAACGGCATGAATGTGTCATACAATACAGCAAGGATCTATCGAATGGTGTTAGTTACACACTGAATGCGATCTCCCATACATTGACGCGGATTGATATTCAGATCCATTCATGCATATTGAATTGGACACTCCGTCCTTCCGTCCACTTGTCCACCCGGATCCGGTGGACCATATGAATCCCATTCCCCCCAATGGTCAAAGCTATCAAGGCTTCAGGGCTTCAGGACTCTACTAGCGACCTGCTTCTCCTTCTCAACAGGCTTGAGCGGAAAGGGATACACCTCCTCCTTGAGCTCCTGCGTGCCACTGACAAGCCCCATGACCTGGTATTGCGATCCCATCCCTAATGGATCTATCAACCTCTGAGCGGACTTGGTTATGTCTTCTCGCCGTTCGGGCGTAGCTGAATCAAGCAGTTTTCGTAGTCGGGGCTGTAAGCCTAGTGAGAGCAGGAACTGGGATTGCGGTATAGGGTTGAGCGGGGTGGCTATTGTATCAATCCAATTGACGTTCGTTAGTAATCTGCGCCAGATTTACTATGAGAAGAGAGAAAGACAGAAAATAGAAAGAGAGAAAGACGTACCTGCCCCAGCCAGTGATTCGCGCAAGTAGGCAAAATCGACGTTGGCAGTCAGATCGCAATTGCCCGGGTCATCAAAGACGTCCACGATCTTATGATTACGGAACGCCTATTCGACATATCAGCCATCTTTTCAATGACAATTGACAAGCAGAAGAACAAAGTCTTGCTACGGACGTCGCACTCACTCGGAAGCTAGAGCCATAAGCCCGATCACCTCCGTAGTCGACTACGAGACCACACCCACCCACTGCTCCTGCCCCAGCAGTAGCTTTTCCCTTTCCGAGCAGTTCTCCAGCTCGGCGCATGATCTTCCATGAATCCTGAGCGATCTCTACTCTGGACCCCCTCGGGAGCGAGGCGAACCGGGGTGATGTCGCTGGAAGCACTGTAGATAATGGAGTTGGTACGGAAGATAGGGAGAGGCGGAGTCCTGCTGAAGACGATTGTGTTTTGACGCTGTGACAACAACGACGACAACAATCTCAGCAGTCATCCCATGGGCGCAAAGCGATGATGGAATTGGTCGGTATATGTCAGCTGGACTCACCCGGTCATATATGCTGGATCATTATCCACTTGCACCTCCCGCCATCCAGCGTCTGTCTTCTCGAACGTGTTGATCGGCATCGCGTCGAAGAACTCGTGAGCGACGAGCATCGTGAATTCGTCCTCGACTATAAGAACACAAGGGTCAGCTCGGCACGATATCAGAAATACTTCTGGCATAACCCAGAGTGTGGAGAGCACCTACCCTCGGGCACCTCGTCGATCCCGCCATGCCAATGAATGTCTATACCCTTGCTTTCTACTCGTGGTCCCAGAGTCCGCGATTGTACCGCCCGCATACCTTCGCTGTTCTCCACCAGATGGACTGAGCGTAAAGCATTTGCTATTCCGGGGAAGTTCGACAAGGTCTGCGATCGGTAAGCATGGCGAAGCAGAGGCGTAGATTTGATCAGCTGGTTCTTCGCGATGGTGACTTCGAATTAGACCTGGCTCACACGCAGTATATCATCCATCAATGTCCCTCGTCCAGGACCTAGCTCTACCAGCCTAACTCTTCCAGGCGAATCCGCCTCCATCCACCGAGTCAAGAACCAGATCGCGACGAGCTAATCGCGCGTATACGCACTTAGCCCTGCTGGTATATCCTGAAGAGATGGAGATGGGAAACAAGGCTCACCTCGCCAAAGATCTGGCTGATCTCTGGAGAAGTAATGAAGTCTCCTTTCTGCCCGAACACATCGCCCTTTGAGTAATAGCCGTGCACGGGGTGCGATAGGCAGAATTGCATGTATCGCGATATCGGGATCGGTCCTGTCGACTACATCTTGTCTTAGCACATATATTCTCGAAGAATATAGAGGGGAGAGATGGAGAAGTACCTTGATTGAATCGCGGATTATCTTGGCCAATTCGTTTTGAGCCGGCGCAACACCTGTCGAGGTGGACTGAGCTCTAAGACCATACAGACCAGCGGCTTTCGGGTACCTGACTCGGGGCTTGCTGAGAGTCGGCACAGCGTGCCGCGCTATTGATCTTGCCGAGGCACAAGTAGAGCTGCCCGCGATCATCTTGAGCGTGTAGACGTGCTTTGATTGCGAGTTTGGCAGAGTGTCAGAGTGTCAGAAAGTCGGGATGGGCTTTGAGATGTTCTCGATGGTTTTGATTTTGGGTGAAACAACTGCGGGGCTCCGCCGTGTGATTAGAATCAAATCACTCGAGTAGAACTGTTGACAACGTCTATCCACCTCTCCTCCTTACCCGCCCACTGTTTAGTATCATCGAGCATAACCGCTACGAGGCAGGCGGAGGCGAACAGAAGAGCGAGAGCGAGATGTTTTCGAACCTCGGTCTACTGTCCGCAGAACGGTGTCCCGACCGCACGTGTCGCCGACCCCGATGTTTCTTCTCCCATGGCGAATCCTCTTCCTCGAAACCTGCTGAACACACTTTGACGCCACTCAAAACAGCGATAGCTAGTCCTGCGAAACGAAAGGCTACTTCGAGCGAAAACGTACGAAATGCTGGAAGACCGAATGAGAGCGATCCAATGCCAATGCCTATGCCGATGCCGAAGCGAACTGCTGTCGCAGACGGGAAGAACGGGAATGCTCCGACTGCTGGCAATGCGCAGAAGGCTATTCAGGTGTCTTCCACTACCACAGTCGTGCGTATCATCCAGCTCTCACTTGCGGTGATTCCCAGCTGACGTATGATGGTAGCCTGCTGTACCGAAAGTGCCAGTCCCACAGCCTTTAAGACAAGGTCAACCTCCCATGCTACCTTTACAGAACAAGCCGTCCCCGCAGCCGCGGACAGACCGACAAAAAGGCTGTAAGTGTCATCGAGCTGGAACCACACTATATGAAGCTGATGTAAGCTGCAGTGCAAACTCTGTATACGCAATTCGCGAAGCTGGTACGCACGCATAATTCGCTTAACTAGCATTGAGGTTTCTAATCAACCATCTCGTCATCACAGTACACGGCTATACTGCCTCAGTCACCTGAGCTGGCTCACCAGTCGGCCCTTACCCAAGAAGCCGAGATTTCAGCCTCGTCTACCGCACTCCGATCATACAAGACCGCCATACATCATGCCGCAGTCTCCATCTCCCGGCGTCCTCCGCCAGACACCATGCCCCATCCATCGATTGGCACAGTGAGAGAATCCAGAGTCGCGCACGAAGCCGCAGAGAAGGAAAAGGCTGGTCGTTTGAGCCGAGCGGCGATTGCGCACTACTGCCTTCCGCTGGACGATTATTCGACCTGGCGCTATCCGGATCCAAGAGACGAAAGTCTCGTGGGCCCACAAACAGGTCAAGAACCTAGCGCGGAAAGCACGACGCAGACGTGCAATCGATGTAAAGTCCCTTTTGTCGTGTCGGCGGACAAGTTGGATGAGAGGTTCGGCGAGTGTCGCTATCATTACGGAAAGACAGCGCCGGAACGCGTGGAAGGGAGGAGGAAATGGATATATTCCTGCTGTGGAAAAGAAAGGGGAGAACAGGGATGCGAGGAGGGTATCCACATTTTCAGCGATAATGAAGATGACAAGAAGCTCGCCTCTCGGATAGGCTTCAAGAATGTGACGCAGTGCGTGGAGGAAAGTCAGGTCTCTGGTGACGGCGTAGAAGTGGTGGGCATGGATTGCGAGATGATCTGTGAGCTGAAAATGTTGAAGTGGTTCATTATGGCAGCTAACAGTGGAGGGCGCAGATACTTCCGCTGGCACTTCTTTGGGCCGAGTCACTATCGTCGATGAGAAGGGCGAGACACTCTTGGATGAGCTCGTGAGGCAAAAGGTGCCGATCCTGTACGTGCTTTACTCGTCATTTGATCAGGAGTAACTTCGAAGCTTACACAGCGCTATGCGTAGGGATGTCAACACCCGCTTTTCCGGTATAACAATCGGTCAGCTCGATAGCGCTATCATGGACCTTCCTGCCGTGCGCGCCGCCGCGTGCATGTTCATAGGCAAGGAAACTATCATTGTGGGACATGGGTGAGTTGCGAAGTGTCTACCTTTATGATATGTTGGCTTACGCTACGCTCAGATTGGAAAACGATCTGCGCGCTTTACGACTATTACACGACAAAGTGGTTGATACAGCCGTGGTATGTCTCCTTGTCCCATCTATAGCAAGTCTTGTAAAGTTGTGAGAGCTGAGAAGAGTCAAGGTGTTTCCGCATGACAAAGGTCCGCCATTCCGTCGAGCGTTGCGAGATATGTGCGTCAAATCCCTCTGCTGACCTGATGCTGCAAGACTAACGACTTCTTCGTCCGCAGAGTGAAAGAGAAGCTAGGTTACTTTATCCAAGATCGCACGTCAGATCTTGGACACAGTTCTGCTGTGGATGCCAAGGCTACGCTGGACGCGCTCCGGTGGAAAGTGAGGGATGACAAGGCGTAGGGTTTTGCGGTTATATACAGTCCCGACGCTGTGCCACCCACGGGATGTGCATCAATGAAGTGACTCACCCAACCGATATAAGAGTCATGTGAGCTGTGCATCTTGGCATACAGTGTCCCCATAGGTTTGTGTGACTAAGGTCGTGTATGTCAAGCTATTCGGCCGTAATAGCAGCAATAACGTTTTGATAGATTAAACAGGTGTCAGGTGACATCGCAGCCTGGCTTGCCGTCATACGCCAGATCCAACTATCAGTCACTAACTTTACGTAACTAGGTCCACACTAGCTTGGCTTTAGTTGAAAGCAGAAGTGTGAATGAAGACGGGGACAAGGGGAACAAGGGGGACCGGAGGGATCAGAGGGGGTACTGAGCTGCTGTGGTACAACTGGTACGCTTCTATTCCGGTCACTCCATGCTTCGCAGCTCTCTGTTCGGTTGTGACCGTAGTCGCGCTAGCTGCGTGGTTTACCTACAATCCTACAAAGTCACTTGGCGAGGTGATTGAGAATTGGTTCCGCCACCCGTTTATTGCTGCGACTAGTGTACCGAGCGTGACAGGGAGTGGAGGATATCTGGCATTGTCACTGTCACTTTACTGCCACTTGGTCACTTTCGTGATATCATCAAGCTATCAGATTATACCACTCTGCCATCAGACATCATTCCACAACGGACAACGGACTACCTCTCGACCACCACTATCAACATGTCGGGTCGGTAACGGGCAGCGGATGCATAGGCATAGGTTCGTCCTTCTCTCTCCTCCCTCGTCACAACAAAGCAAAGCGGTAAGTCAATTCAAACGGTCATATCCGCCTTGATCACCTATGCCCGTCGGATAGCCGTAGGGCCGTAGGGGCCGCAGGGGTTCCCAAAAAGTCATAATGGTCAGATCATCGCTGAATCACCTCGAAACATCGCATTCGTAGCTCCCCGCCCACCACAGCCTCACAGCATCAGAGCATCAGAGACACTCCTGCCATTCGACATAGTACGATACGATACGGCTCAATTTCCATCTCAGATTAGTGACGTCGTCCACATCCCTTCTATCGCGTTTCAAAGAGGCTGGGGTAGCAGCCTCCCTCCCCTCATCAACCGGACGCGTGGGCCCTTCACTTCGATCCTCTCTTTACGTCCCATCATTGGTCATAGGCATACACGATACGCGAGCACGTCTTTAGTACATCAAGGCGGAGCTGTGTGGGCATTTTAGGGCATCGACTGGAGCGCGTCAGGCGTTGGTGAGTGATTCAACCCCATTCTTTCAACCGTGCTCCCTTGTTCAAGTCTCATCTCGTAGCAGACACGCACACCATGTCGAACGGCATCTTCTTTCTCGACGAGGACAGAGATCGCGACTCCAACTCGGATCCATCACCATCTCCACGCCATTCGCCTACATTTCCAAGTGAACCCTTGCACATCGGCGCAATCTCCAGCACGTCCTCCTCGCCCATAGCTCCACCTACGCTCCAAGTGCCGACACCATCTGGGCCAGTCATCCTTAGTCCCATACCTACGCCGGCAGGGCAATCGTTCACCTCACACGCCCATAGGAAACATCCGACTACCTTTGCTGCGACCCCATCATTCCCCTCGCCCCTTGCACAGGCCATCACTGTACCCTTAAATTCGGATACTTCTTCGTCCTCGTCACATTCGTCACCAACCAACTCCGAAGATGGGCTCGGACTTGGGCAGCGTCCTGCCAACGAGCAATACTCGCCAGCGCATTCAGGAGGCAGCGGGACACCACGACGTCCAATGGAACCATTATCTCGGCCTCGCACGGCAAGTCCGGTCACCGTTGGAAGTCGCGCTTCCAGCCCTATACCCAATATCAGCTCTCATCCGCCGAGCCCGATCACATCATCACGTCCGCAGATAACGACGCCAAGCACTCTGCTGATGCGAAACAAGCGGTCTGGCAGCGGTTCTGCTTTGGCAGGTAATCTGCCTGTCCCATCACTCAAGCAGTCTCCTCCTAGAACAGCCAAGAAGGAATCTCCAACACACCCAGCATCTCGTCGATTCGAAAGCATCACCCGAGCTCATACGAGTGACACGTCTTCGACATCATCACGGGAAAGAAGTGGCAGCAGTGGAAGTTCAACAGACCCCAACGTCGTCGTCGCTGCGCCTGGGTCCGATGCAAGTCCTTTGGCCTTTGGAAGTCCAGAGTTGGGGAGTACATTCGAGGCGGATGAGTCGCCACGACGAGCGATTGTCATACCTTCCGGTAACAGTGACACCTCAAAGGAGACGAACGTCTTGGGCTTGGGTTGGAATACAGGCTGGGATGGATCATCAGTATCAGGCTCATCGCTCGGCAGCGGAGGTGGTAGCTTGAGAGACAAAGGAAAGTTAAAGGAGCCTATGGGACCGCCCAGTCCTCGAAGAGAAAGGGAGCGCACAGCCCCGGTGAATGTCAACAGGTGAGTCGTAGCATGTTGAAAGGGATCGCGCCGAAACACTGATCCTCGCGAAATTACGTTACGCCAGTCCATCGAGACAACGTCGGCCATCAGAATTTCTCAATCCATCCTCCATCGAAGCACGTCAGATGCCGGTGGTACGCGGCAATCGCAACTCATTCAGCTCGCAGGCCATGGCGAGCTTATCCACATCCGCGTCGATGATTTCGCCCCTCAATCCATTGCCATCTCCGTGGGCGTCCTCCTCAGACGCGGGGTCTGCCCTCACCCCGTCAACTAGCGTGGCGAGTGAAAATTCTTCAGCTTTGACGTCAGCATCGACTGGTACCGGAGCAATACGACTGAATCGGGTACCCACAAGTGTCCGACTGGCGGCAGAGTTGATCAAGGGTTCGTCGGCGACGCCCCCACCACGGGGTCCATCGCCACCTTCCAACATCTCCACAGCGTCGGTACCAACGCCTAATCCTTCCCCAGAAGCTCGGACGCCTGCAATTGGCATTATGGCTCCTCCATCTTCGCGACAGATCTCTCACTACCCTTCGATGCCTCCGCCAGCCCCTAGGACATCCCTACCTTCTGCACAAGAACTGGGCAAAGGACGTCCCACGCGGTCCGTTCCATCTACACCTGCGGGACTGCGAAGCGTTTCGCCTATCAACGAAAAGGCCACTCCTCCCACAACCGCTCCCGTCCGTCAAGGCGACTTTTTGCGTTCTTCCTCTGGCAGCCTCGCACCTCCGTCGGCGTTCAAATCACCGCTGCCTCTCACAGCATCTCGACCCCGCCCGTCCCTGCCCATCGAGGCCGCTGGCCTAGCGCAGAGTCCCCCCAGTGGAGCAAAACATCACCGGTATCGGACTTCCATGCATGAAGCCTTCAAGCCGTCTGCGACTGCAAACTTGGCCGACTCGCCTCCACAATGGCCGATGGCAAGAGAATTTGCAGAACAACCTTCGGCCACATCGCCAAAAACGGGATCTTACGGGTTGGGCCTCAGCTTGCCTCCTGCTACCGCAATTCATGTTCCCAGTACCAACTCCGGTAGCGTGACGCCGGGTATAATGCCTGCTGGTCCTATTCGCACACGGTCAGCCACGGAGAAAGGCATCGCAATGGACCTTGCTGGCTTCCCAGGCCATGGAGATGCAGCTAGCCACGCGAGTATGATCATGCAAAGCAGACAGGCCAAGCTGCAACGTTGGCGGCCTAATAGTGCAGGAAGTCAAGTGAGTGAAGCTGCATCGCTCCGGTCAGCAACCGCTAATCTCATTGGCAGAGTGATCGCGGCGAGGGGTTATTGCCTCCAGCATTCAATCGCTCAACAACCACTGGTGCCCCCGCAATGCTTGCAGGTCCCCGTGCTGATCGTCAAGCTCATTGGGGTTTGAAACAGTCCCCCACATCTGCGTCTTCTCCAGGCGAAGATCTCCCTCTCATCCCAATCGGGATGCACGAGTTGAGCAGAGCTGTCACGCTCTCCTCAGTCTCCGCGGACAAAGCATCTCCCGGTATTCACGATCGGACATCCGGATCCGGAATGATGCCGTCGAATGCAGGCCCATCACGCTTCAGTCCAGCTGGGGCCAATATGATGGAGAGGCAGAGCAGTGCCAGTGGAACTGTTGGGGGAATAGAGTGGATCGACTGGATGGATTGTTACAAGCGTTACAAGGAGGAGAAGATTCGCGCTGAAGCAGAGGCGGCCAAGGGCAAAGATGTTCAAGGCAATGAGGCTTATGGAGATTTTCGGTCTGGCGCGACCGCTTCAATACCAGAAGAGCCAGCTCGGCCGTCGCAAGATATGGACATCACGCCTACTCCCAATCACGACGCGTCAAGCGCTATAGCACTCAGCCCGACCACTTCAAGGGACGATTTCGCCCCTCAGTCCCTGCAAGGATCGCTTCGGCGCCGCAGCCTGTCAATACGGTCTTCATTGTCGCTGATCGACCCCAAGTTGTCGCCTATCCAGAAGAGGAGTAACCTATTCGAACGCCCTAGGCAGACTTCGGGGAGTTCTGTGAAAACAGATGTGTCAACTTCGGGTGGCGGCTCTGGCAAGAAGAAGAAGAATCTGGTCTACAAGATGGAAGGGTGGTGGAATGCGGTGAAGAGCAACTTTGTTCCAGAGTCCCAGCATCCTCAGCCTCGTAAATCAAGTAACCCTTCCTCGCATCGCCAGGGACGAATACCGTCTGCTCCCACCTCCAGGAGAACTAGCGACATCCCTTCGCTCCCTATACCAGCAGCGGCGTTGTTGGCTCCTCAACCGCTTCGCCGGGACTCGGGCATGTCATTACGCCAAGCCACCTCACACGCTGAATTGCGGTCTCGACCTGCTGATTACGACCCGCGAAGCTTGCAAGATAGCGCCAGTATCGTTGGTTCGACCTCTGCGGACATCTCCCGTCTATCAAGACAGTCGTCCTCCGAGACGGCGGTTCCCGCTCAATTGCCTGCGCATCCAATCCGCCATCCCTCAACGGTGCAAGAGGAATCATCGCTTTTGAGTAGTCGAGTCAGCAGCTCTATCGAATCCCGACGGCGTCAACCAAATTTGCGATTGGAGCTGGAATCGAATGTGCTCACTCAGCCAAATTCACGTGCCAGTGAATCCGGTGGATCATCAGGTCCTCGTATGGTACCACTTGGATCTGGCGCCTTCGATCGCCCAAGTCAAGCCACATCTCGTTCTTCCTCATACGGTCAATCGCTTGGTCCTGGTCTTACGCCCGGTGTACCCCGATGGGACCAAACTCCTTCTCCCATATACGCTCTTGGAGCTGCCCATGAGCAAGAGAGAGATAATAGGGAAAACAAACCTGTTGCACCGGGTGCGGATATCACTATTGCCTCGGTGCGACGCCACGTGAAGCATCGTCTCAACGCGGCGAAAGAAGCTTGTGACGCCACTCTGAAAAAGACAATCGATGCTATTACCAGCTATGTCGAGAAGCAAAGGGAAGAAGAAACCCTCCAGGACATCATTCCAACCGATTACTTTGCATCTCTTGACATTCACGAATCACCGTTGATAGATGACAATGACACCGAGAGTGAAGCAGGCGAACGCCCGGAAACCGAAGGCACGCGGTCTCGAGCTGGTACGTGCTTCATAGGTTCATCGAACAAGCTAATGTAATCTTCAGTGTCGTCGTCGCGAGGTCCAAGTCGCCGTCCGTCAATCTCACGACCCGGCATGAGCCCAACCAAGCGCACATCGATGCTACCCAGTAGTCCCAACCGGACTTCTGGACGTCGACGTCCAAGCGCTCTGCCGAGGAATTATGCCCGACCTGGTCGCAACATGTCACTTGCTCTGGATCAGCCTCCGTCTGGATCTAGCTCCCGATCAACGTCCCGGTCGAGATCACCGATGCCTCCTCGCGGTCTTGTGTCGTCTCAGGCCCAAGAGATCGCCGACGGAGATCGCTTGTTCCTTGAAGCCCTGCAAGTTCTCATCGTTCTCGCCACCGAGATCATGGACTCTAGTGTCAACGCCATCGTATCCCGTTCGAACACGTGCGCAGACTGTATCCAGAAGCTCCAAAAAGTCGGTCAGATGTGGGATGATCATGAAGACTGGCCTGGGCGTTATTGGTACGTCGACATTCTGATGGCGATCGCCAATTTGAGTCGTGTCATCGACTGGTGGGAGGCGGAGAAGGGATTCTGGAACTTTGACGAAGAGGATGAGAACGAGCCGTTGTTGTTTGTCGTCAAGCCGTCAAGAGAGGAACAGCAGCGGTTTGATCAGGAATTCAAAGCAGCTCTGAGCGAACCTCGACATTCGCCAGCCTCCGTCACTTTATCAGTTCCAGATCAACCAGTCTCAGTCCATACTTTTGATCTACCATCTCCCGATTCATCTGGACCTTTCACCGCCAAAACGGCGACAGGACCCCTGTTAGGCACACCCAAGGCTCAGGCTGTAGAAGATCTGCGCTTCTTGGCGGAGCACGCGAAGAGCGTTAACATCGTCATGGAGCTGAGTCTGCAGGGGGAGCAGATCGAATATGTGAATGACGCCATCATGGAAGTCATTGGGTGAGCAAATTGGATTGCCGCAGCAGAATATCGCTGACATGCCTTCAGCCGTGATCCCGAAGATGTGCTTGAACACCCCATCACTGACCTACTTGCTCCCGCCGATGCAAGTGTCTTCTCTGAAGCGACGCAACAGCTGGTACAAGACGACGGTAATACCGTACAGCTCCGGTTCCGCTTTGAGGTCCACGACTTTGAGGATGACGAGGATGAGGATCGACAACCTGGTCCTGTCTACATCGAGCTCGAAGGAGTCGGCATGCTCATGCGGGAGAACAACGAGCCATCGCATACCATGTGGGTGCTGAAGCCTGTGGCGGCCACCCAGTCCGAGGCGATCACCGAGGCAGCTTTTCCTCGAGACATCATCATCTCCAATGAGGCGATCCTTTGCCGTATCTGCGAACGAGAGATAGTCACGTGGTTCTTCGAAAAGCACAACGAGACTTGCGATGCCGTCCATCGCTTGGAAGCAGAGATCATGGCGTCCAACGAGTGTATGCACGACCTACAGCAAACAGTCGTCAAGCTAAACCAGGAAATCGACGTTGCCGCACCCAACAACCCGGCGCAGTATCAGGGCGTCCTGTTCTTCACGCTACCCGATTCGATCGCTGTCGCCGATGAAAATGCTATGCTGTCGATGCCGCAGGGTATAGAGGTCCGCAAAGTCGCTCACGAACACCTTCAAGATATTATCAGCATCCTCAAGACGGCTCGAGAAATTGAGACGCCTTTGGTCCAAGAGGATGAGGCAGATCTACCATTCAACGTACAGATGTACTTGACACCGGAATCAGAGGAGAGGTTGCAGCGGATCAGGCGATGGCAGCGACCCCAGACGGGCGACCATGCCCTGAATCTGCTTTTCACGCATGTCGAAGATCAGCTGCGACGAAAACAAAAGGCTATTGCAAGGATGCAAAGTACGATTCGGTACTCGGAGAAAACACGACACGAGTGGGAGGACAAGGTGAACCAGATCTTGGCGGAGAGGGATGAAGGCAGTCAGTCCGAGAGTGGCTCGGAAGGCGCTGGAGGCGCCGTATCGCCAATGGAGCCACAGAGTACACCTTTGCCTGACGCGCCTGAGACTTCGCCTCCGGGCATAAGGAAAATTGCTCCTCAAGCCAGGCTGCCTATCACTCAGAGTCACCCTCATCGCCCTGCTGGTGCACTCAACGAGCAATCCGGCGCTTCAACGGTTCCGCCCACCCCTGCTGCTGTCCAAACTCCAGCAGTCACAGCTACGCCTGCAATCGAGCCTTCAGCTGCGATCACGCCTGTGACAACTCTCGCCAAAACAGAGTCCAAACCCTCCTCACCGCTTCTCGTGCCCAGCGATAAACACGGTCATCATCGACGTGTATCAACATCCCGCGCATTCCGAGATGGCCCACTCTCACCGCGTATTCCCTCGGCAGCGCTGCAACCGCGCGCCGCCCAGCCTTCCATCAAGGATTTCGAGATCATCAAGCCTATCAGTCGAGGTGCTTTCGGTTCCGTATACCTTGCCAAGAAGGTTGCTACAGGTGACTACTTTGCCATAAAAGCGCTCAAGAAGTCGGACATGATCGCCAAGAATCAAATCACCAACGTCAAAGCGGAACGAACGATCTTGATGAATCAAGCAAGCTCCCCATACGTCGCCAAGTTATTCTTCTCGTTCCAGTCGAAAGATTATCTTTATCTGGTCATGGAGTATCTCAATGGTGGAGATTGCGCGTCTCTTGTCAAAACGCTTGGTGGTCTAAGCGAGGATTGGGCAAGGAACTATACCGCTGAAGTAGTTCTGGGCCTGGAATATCTCCACGTCAGGAACATTGTCCACCGGTGAGTCTTGTAGCGAAGGCAGCGGTGCCAGCATCAGATCGCTAAACTGACTATGATGTGCAGTGATATCAAGCCAGACAATCTCTTGATCGATGCGCGAGGTCACCTCAAGCTCACCGACTTTGGTCTATCTCGTATCGGTCTACTCAATCGTCAAGTCGGTGGCCCAAGACCTGCTTACCTTCGCGGCACCTCGCTGCGTGGATCCTCCAGACCGCGACCGTCACTCGCTCGATCTGTTTCCAACACGTCTTCGAACGACTCGCCGATGATCTCACCAGAGCTGCTCGCTGCTCCACCGATATCCAATCTGAGCCAGTCATATTTCGCCCAATCCCTGGATACGATCTCAGCAGATGAGTCAAGCGGGTCAGAATCAGCTGGTCTCTTCCCGAAACACCTACGGCAGCTGTCTCCAGTCCCAAAGTTGTCCGGGGACATGAATACGCCTTCAATCACTGGGCGGGAGGTGCCGAAGTTCGTCGGCACACCAGACTACCTCGCGCCGGAAAGCATCCTTGGTATCGGTCAGGATGACAGGGCTGTCGATTGGTGGGCTTTGGGTGTAGTACTGTATGAGTTCCTCTATGGTATTCCGCCCTTCCATGCGGAAACGCCTGAGAAGGTGTTCGACAATATCGTCTCTCGGCGTATCGACTGGCACGAGGACGAAATCGAGATCTCCCCTGAAGCGATGGATCTGATGAATCGACTGATGTGCTCTGACCCCAAGCAGCGACTAGGGGCTCGAGGTGCGGACGAGGTGAAACGCCATGCCTTCTTCGCTCCTATCGACTGGGATACAATCTCTACGCAAGAAGCGAGCTTTGTCCCAGAGGTCACAGACCCGGAATCGACTGATTACTTTGACTCGCGAGGAGCTGCGCATACTTTCCAGGACGAGGACGCTATGCCTCAGGTACATAAGCAGAGACAGAGCAAGATCGGGCTGGATCTGGCGCCGCTGTCACCGACGACAGCGACAGACATGAGCGCGGTGGTGGACGATATCGCCGACCAGGACGACTTTGGAACGTTCAATTTCAAGAATCTGCCGGTACTCAAGCAGGCGAATGACGATGTCATCCGCAAGATGAGGGTGGATTCAATGGCTCCTATTGGTCAGACCCTCGATAGTCCTGCTCAAGTGCACCGAGCTCGACCCAGGAGCTTGTCCACAAAACTGCGCGATAGAGCGATGCGCAAGCCATCCGACAATCTTGCTCTCAACGGTCCCCCGTCACCCACCACTTCGACGTCTTCAGCAGCGTCAACACCCTCGCGAGCGAGCATACCTCCCACTACTCCCGGCATGATGCCCAGCCTACCCGTCCATTTCCGCCGACCGTCAGAGCTCAATGCCCTCGATCGAGTCAAATTCACGGAGGATGCAGACCTTGCTCGCCGGAACTCTGCGCCTATCAGAATCCGAGCTGGATCCAACTCTAGTGCCGGAAGCACCAGCATGGAACTCTGGCGTCAGCGCAGGCAGGTCTCGCTCAATGCCGAAGTCGGCTCGCTGCCTTCTTCGTCTGTAGCCTCCGACAGCCCCGATAGCCGCCAGTCGAGCGGCGCGCTGCCTGACAGAGGACTTGACGTGCTTATAGCAGAAGATAATCCTATCTCGCAAAAGGTGAGTTGCCCGAACTTGTGCTGGAAGTACTGTAACTGACGCATCATACAGATCCTGGAAACTCTTCTCACGCGAATGGGATGTCGATGTATTTGTGTCGATGATGGTCCCGCTGCTCTGGCGGCGACTATGGGCAGTATTCGTGAGTGATTTTCCTTTCGAGATATGATTTTGCAGCTGACACCGAAGCACAGGCTTCGATGTAATCATCTGCGATATACATATGCCTGTAGTCAACGGTGAACAAGTAGCGCGTATGATCCGATCTACGAACAACCATAATCAGACCACGCCAAGTATGTTGTCACAATAGTCTTCACCCGTCCTGCATCGATGCTGACGCGTTGATCACAATGTGACAGTTATCGCCGCAACGTCATACGAGCAACATCAGAGCATCACAGAAGAAGGCACGCTCTTCTCCGCCGTCCTCGCCAAACCCGTTTCCAAGGCGGACCTGATCAAATGTCTCGGCAAATTGGGCTTCCTCCTGAGCGCCAGCGGTTCAAGTGGTGCCAGTGAACCGGGGTCCGGCTCGCATACACATCATACTCCAATCTGATCTTGTCATCTTCTCTTTTTTTCATCTTTGCATTGCAAGATCCGGCATAGCTCATTAGCAGTGTGTTGTATAATAGTAGTAGTACCTCTCACGATCTCATGTGCACCACGCC
The DNA here is from genome assembly GCA_026538355.1 of Cryptococcus sp. GC_Crypt_5. Classification (NCBI taxonomy): domain Eukaryota; kingdom Fungi; phylum Basidiomycota; class Tremellomycetes; order Tremellales; family Cryptococcaceae; genus Cryptococcus; species Cryptococcus sp. GC_Crypt_5. The sequence continues at coordinate 67,259 of JALPBZ010000015.1, forward strand.
TCAATCTCTAGTTTAGATCGAATTGCTTGTAATATCATTTTCGTTTGTATGTGTGAGGAGCGGATCATCCCAGGTTTGGTCAAGGAAGGATGGTAAGGGGATATCCATAGGATATTGGGCCAGGCATTGAGTTCATATGATTGTACCAATACGGAGATGTACGAGCATTGTGCAGTACGATACTTTGTCGCTATGGTCAAATGAATGTAGTATTTGACAGAGCTTCATTATCACGTTTTTGGCAAAGAGGTGTTCTCGCACAGCGAATGTGGCAGTGTACATGGACGCATGTTGCATGTTTCATGTTACAGGAGGAATGCGCTATCGCTACAAAGAGGGCGGAGTACTCGAGATGCACAACGTGCTCACCGCGAAATGAACATATACAAAGAACGATACCTGCGGGCTATACTACAGATCAGTGGACTAGGTAGTCGTGTTTGGAGTGATATCATCCCCTTGTATCACCAGTCCCGATGACAAGGCATCGCTCAGTTCACAGTCCTCGACGGCGTCTGTATTTGCTGGAGTCGTCTGAGCCTCTCCTCCCCCGTCGCCTTCCTGCTCGCGCTGGACCTGCGCCGCTTGCTCCTTTTCCGCCATTTCCTTTTTCTTCCTCGCCACTCTTGCTTCCCGTCTCGCCTTCTCTTCCGCCCTGCGCGGCGCATCCTCCTCCTTCTCCCTCTTCAAGAGCTCTTGCACCCGCTCGTCACCACGATACTGCTCAAGGAGGATTCGTTGCCATCTGGCCGCAGACTTGAAAGGCGGCCCAGCTTTCTCGGCACCCAGAAACGCTTCTCTCAGACCATTGATCATCTCAATTTCTGGCGGGTAATCGGATGGACGAGGGGTCAAAACGCTTTTCAGTCTTTGATATATCCGACCGTTTCGAACGCATTCGGCCAAGTCCGGTCGGCCAAAGCGTTCATGGAAAGCTATAAGCATTTCCTCTTCTCGAGTGAGGTCGTTGCACCCCTCAAAATAGGCATCAGAGCCATAGAGTCCGGGTGGAGCTGCGAATGCTTCATTCTTCGTAGTCACCAAAGCCCTGTAATGATGTGAAGCCATCAACGTCACGTCATCATTGGCACGCAAACCGCAGTCCTCACCATTCCCAATCGATGATACCGCAGAGTTGCCCGGCCTCCTGAACCAGGTACTGATCGTTTTTATCGTCCCCATGCTTGATGTAAAAGGACGATTCGACTTTTGCCAACTCTTCGTTGGCACAGATGAGTTCTCTGACTGCCAGAAAAGTGAGAAAAGCCTCGAGGGGGTAGCGCCCCCAAGATCGTTTTTCGAGTATGTCCGAGAGAGTGAGGTCGATTTCAGCGAGGTATCGCTCTTGCTGAGTCTGGAATGGCCCCAGAAAATATGGTGGGTCCGGGATGGAAGTCGCGAGCCCGCCGAAAAAAGGACCAATGGTGTTCTTCATATTACCGTTTTGATCAGGTGATACTAGCAAGGACCCGATACCCTTGACTCCAAGGTCGTAGGAAGCCGCGAGGCCGTGAGCGCGTGCAATGGCTTCGATGAATGTCGACGCGATCCTCTCATCCACTTGTCCGTCCGACAGTGGGGTGTTGACAAGCCAAGCTTTACCTTGAACGAATTCGGCAAAGAAATAGTCAGCCTGAGCGGGTTGCTGTTCTAAAGAGTCTGTCATAGCGTTCGGTCAGCGTTATATGTGGTGGAACGTCATCATACTCTCTGGCTCACTGTTCTTCGCTGACCCGCGGGAGGGAGATTGAGGTAGCCATGCATTGGAGACTGGCAGGCCGGCGTTGTGGAGAGCCCTCATAGTCGCCACTTCGCTGTTGGTTATCATACTTTGGATTCCGGGTGGAGGAGCCCAGGTATGAGCTTGCCGAACGCGTACAACCCACTTGACTCCATCGTCGAACTCGAGAAGGAGGTGAAGGTTCATGCCGTTGTACATCTTGTCCTTCGCTTCGGCGGACGTATCAAAGTGTCGTGGACTCTGCAATCTGCACCTGTGTCCTGGGCGGAGGGTGGCGGCTTGTTGGAGGATCAATTTGGGATCGAGGGACTTGAGCGTTCTTTTAAACTGCTCATCGATGTGAGAGGGTGATAAGAAGGTTTTGCAGCTGACGTACTCGAGTACTGCACGTACCATAGTATCCAGTTGCTTCTTCATTATAGGCCCCGTCTTCTCGCTGCCGAACTCTTCCTGCAGCAAAACCTCTCGTCAGCTCATACTCAGGAAGCAGAGTTGCGATGTGAAAGATGGAGGAGTACGATGAGACGTACCCAGTACCTATCGCATTTATGCAGAGGATACTCCATATGCGTAGCACACAGGATCGTTCCGCAGAAGTGACAGACGCCTGGAGGACCAATTACGGTCGCATCACATTCTGCCCAACTGCAGTCTCGCCTCAACATGTACGCCATACTCGATTGTGACACGAGATCTCCTTTCCTCGGCCTTGTGATTCGTCTGTGATAACTTTGAGAGACGATATGGAGGATGGAGGAACGGTTGTGTATAACTTAGCAAAGGTATAGGGTAATAGAAGGAAGCAAGGATCGAAAGGACGCACACTTGTTATTGTCAGTAAAATCTTTGATGCAATGTTGAATGATGATCAACCGAGATCTCTCATTCAGCCACAAGCAATCCTCCATTCAACCAGCTTCATACAGTACCAATATTATACTCCGCATTGTTGACTCGTAAGCTACTCCTTGGGGCAGCTTCTCCCCTAGCTATAATCACAGTACTCCCACTCAACACCTGCCTCAATCATCAGAAATCATGATTACATGCATATCACTGTAGTAGGGTGTACAAGATAATCTCGAGTTCGTTGAAACAACATCCGCCACAATCGAGCAATTACGTTAAGACACTCGTTTCATAGCGTTCATCCACTTGTCTCTCAAGTCTGCGCTGTCCGCGGTGTAGTGAAAGGTCGCGACGGGCTAGAGTGAGCCAATCAGCATACACATTCACATTGATAGACGTGGTTGATCCAACTCACAGTCTGGACGACAAAGCCTTTATTGCCCTTCTCCTGTACCTCAGTCACGCGGTTGGGTACGCCCGACGCCAAATGATTCTCATCCTGACCACTATGTGCGCTGTGACCCGTCGCACCTGATGGTCGCACGACGAAAACGCATTCTCCCTTCACCCTCAAGCCAGAGTTGGTGGGATTGGCATGACCCGACGCAGCTGAATGCGAGGATGCGGTCATGCTGTTCCCTTCTCCATCTGCATCGTCTTTGACGGTGATGAGTCGCGGGAAGTCGGTGAGTATCAATTGTCGTCTCTTGGCCGCTGGCAGGAGGAACGACGGGAGATGTAACGCCTGCGTGGAGACGCGAGCTAGGATGGTGGAAGTGAAGATGATCCGCTCGTTGTTGAGCAATAGCGGCGCCCTAAACGTCGTTGCTCAGTATTCTGCTGCGCTTGGTTGAGAGGCTACTCACCATTTGTCATAGTCGACTCGCTGGTCCCCACTTGATCGACCCATCATGACCCTCATCTCGTCACTTTGCACGCTGGTCCTGCTCGTCCTATTTGACTGCGCTTCGGCTTTTCCATGAGCAAGTCCGTTACCATGACCATGGCCGTGATTATGATTGTGGCCGCCTATCCTCATCGTCTCAAGGAACGACGAAAGCGCGGTCCGGTTCCCACCAGAGCTCGAACTACCTTGCGACCAACCCCTGTCCTTCTTGTGATTCGGGCTCTGCTCCTGCGCATAAGCTGGTCGAGGGGGATCAAGTATTTCGGACAGATCCACGTGCGGTGCGCTGTTTGTAGTTCCTGTTGGGTGATAGACCATTCGGTCATCTGGGTTATCGACATTCCTCACTGCGTGCGCGGCGGCATCACGGTCGAATCGCGGTTCTCGTCCGTGATCGGCGTTCGAATCAGAGATGGGCTCAGGCTCTTCATCTTGGTCATACTCGAATCCTCCATCGGATACCTCGTCGTCGAAAACAGCCCAAAGGTCAGAGTTCGGACCTACGCTAGCAAGCGTAGCAACAGGAGGTACGAGACCGGTAGACATGGCCGGGGCAGGGATGGTCCACAGCGTGAAGAAATCGGTGGTGGCGAAGAAGGAGTGCGCTTTGATGTCAGCGATAGAGGGGCGTAAAGCTGGGTCGAGGTTGAGGACAAGATCGACGAGCGCCTTGGCATCTTCGTCGAATCCCTCGGGATAGTCCATTTCCCGCTTCAGGATCTTCTGGAAAATCAAGTAGTCTGTCGCTCCGCGGAAGGGGGGTTTGCCAGCGATGAACTGGTAGAGGATACAGCCGAACGCCCAGATATCCGAGCTGCAGAGGTATGACTGTCAACGCCAATCATGATTGCGCTTAGACGTGACTTACGCTGGTGAGGCCGGCTCATTTCTGAGGACTTCGGGACTGACAAAGTCCGCCGAACCGACAAACGAGCGTTTCTTCCCTTCCACCTGTGCGTCTTCCCCGTTATCCTTGCTCGGATCGATGATTTTAGCACTGCCGAAATCGGTGATCTTGATCCGCATATCGTCGTCGAGCAGGATATTCTCCGGCTTGAGGTCCCGGTGGATGACACCTTTGTCATGCATGAACTCGATCGTGTCAATGAGCTGCGCGGCGTAATACCTTGCAGAGACGAGATCGAGTGAGCCGTACTTCCGGAGGAACGTCGTAAGCTCGCCATTGCTGACAAGGTCGAGAACGAAGTACAGCGAGGTACTATCGACGAAAGTCGAGTGAAGCCTGATGACGCCAGGATGACCCTGGTTCATCTTCGAGCTGGACTTGAGCGACCTTTCTGATGGGGCGAGCGACGTCCGCCTCTTCTTAGGAGTCGCGGCGCGGGGCGTGCGATATTCCACGTTGTGGTGATTAGGTAGGTTCGGAGTATAGTGTAATTCTGGCGAAGCTAGTCTTGACGATGACTGAAGCTGCGGTGTTTCTTCGGAGGCGGTGTCGACGTTCTTCGTCGTACTGCCTGGAGGCGAGAGGGTGCGGTTGTTGTATGCATGGGAGTAAGAGGTCTCCTCGTGCACTGGCGAAGGAGGTTTCTGGGCTGCTTTGTCTGATACGACGTCGTCAAAGAAAAGCGTCTCCTGCTCCGGTACCTGCACCATCTCGGGCGGCTCGGCGCACCGCGACGGTCTCCTACCAGCGAACGAAGTCAGGACGGGCGAATGCTGAACATTGCCCGTGACAGACAGGAGAGGCGAGGAAGAACCATTACTGTCCGTCGTGACGATACTCAGCCGATCATTCGCCGCTGTACTCGACGGTACGACAGTCGCACCGCTATCTTTCCTGTTCGGACCACTGGCGGTGGCGGTGGCGGTGGCGACACTACCGAGACTCGCGTTTGACCGTCGGCGCGACGCTTGGACTTGAGCTTGAGTCTGCGTCTGCGCTTGAGTGTACCCGCCTGAGGACGAGCTGGACAAGCCGCGTCGATGGCCTCGCGCAGTAGTGGGTGACGCTTGCCGCGGTTTCGACAAGAGGACCAGCGCATCTCGCTCGATCATTGCGTATTTCACCTTTTTCTCTTGGACTAGATGCTGCTGATTGATGACTTTGATGGCATACTTGCGCGGCGGGCGAGGGGAAGTGGGCGAAGTGGTCGCTGAGGACGATGCAGCCGTAGCGGCAAACACGGTACTGTAGCTGCCCTGTCCGAGCTCCTCTCCCAATACGAAATCCTTGATACTAGCCTTTCGCGGTCCACCAGATCCGCTGTGCGAGTGAGTGGACACCTGACTCTGCCTTCTCTCCTTATCTCTCTCCACTGAGCCACTCCTCCTGAGAACCATCCCACTGGGTCCCGCATCAACACTGAGCGTCCTCTGCTTTTCTCGTTGATTGAATGGCATAGGTGACATATAGCCGGTTGGGGAGGACGGAGTGGTCGAGCTGCCCATCCTGCCTCTGACGGGGGTCGTTTCGACCCCGCCCGCACCTGCTGATTGAGATGCGGAAGTAGGGGAATGATCTGTCGGGTCGAGAGAGATGGTCACGCGAGGTCCGGGCGAGACCTCTTGTTGCGCTGCGAATGCCCGCGGCTGACGCGGGGTGGTTGGCGAACCACCGGTGACACCATAGCCTTGCGATGTGGACGGTCGTGATGGCGGCGGACTGTGTAATGGCGACGGAGACGGGGAAGCAGAGGAAGTGACGATGGCCGGAGGATGTCCGAATCGAGCATTAGAGCGAGGCCCGTTTCGACCCCAGGCTCGACCTCCTATCCCGCCCAGATCAGGCCCGCCGTACTGCGCGCTGGCACCGGCACTTCCCGGTCTGCCTTCAGCTTCACTACCGCTTCCTCCGCCATTACTTTGGCCTGGAGGAAGCTGAGATCTACTTGTTGCTGCTGTGCTAGTCTCGATGGGCGGAGGACGGATGGCTGCTGCCTCGACGCTTGAAGTGGACGATACGGTAGTGGTAGAGCGGGACGATGAGGTGGACGCGTTACGCTGTATGGCTGGAGAGCCGGACGCTAAGCGCGGAAAGGATGGGAACTTGTTGGGCGGGGTAGGAGGTGTGGACGCTGGTGATGTGGGGACAGGCGAGGGTCGGATGGTAGTGGCCATCTTGGCGAGGGTCGCGGTGCGCGATACCGGCTCGATAGGTTGGACCAAGGATCAATGCGAGTGCAAGATGAACGAGGTTCTTACGAACTGTCCCTTCCTTTGTTTTATGTTGTGCTGGAATCAAGGCCAGCGGACTCAAAGGCAGGTGATGGTCCGTAGATCCTTTGTTTTCGCGATTTTTCACCAATGTCGTCACGCGTCGAAGTATTATTAAAATGATTCGGAAGATGGATATGTCCAGCGGATTGAAGGTCGATACTGTCAGCAATCAGGGATGAGGTGATGAGAGAAGGAGAAGGGGGTCGAGCTATTGCTTGGTCATGATCATGATGGAGATGGGGATGTCTGTCGTCGGATTGCGTTTCGGTCCGAATACTTTACTGAGATTGTGAATTGGAAAAGTTGTCGTTTCGTCTCGTCTCGTCTCGGCGTCTATACTCGGTGCACTATAGCAGTGCTCTAGTTGGTCGTGTTGATGTTTTCCGCAAGCGACGCTGCCGGTATCGTGTACGTCTCTGATCTGCAAGCGAGCCAACAAGGTTCGAGGACTCGTAAGAAGATGCTGTCAGACGAGGTGAATGATGTACCCCACAAGACAGAGACAGAGAAGAGCGTCCAACAGCGAAACCGGTCAAATCAAATCACTAGTCTGGTCACTAATGAGCGATCACGTGAGCAGAGAACCGTCATTTGGGTTAGGCCTGGACACTCAGGCACGGTAGAGACAACAACAATCAACTTAGCATCTACCGCTTGTTTGGATATCGCAGTATATCTCTGGTACTGCGTAGCGGAGCAAGTGACATGCATCGTAAGCACACTGGTAGCACTGCAGCACTGGTGGTACTGGTGGCACTGGCGTTATGCAGCTGCATGTCTCGTGTCTATTGTCTGATCGTATATGTATATTATGCTATGATTCCGGGTCCATGTGTGTGACTTATGACTGTATGCCTGTATGCTGTTTGACAATATGGTACAACAACGAAGCCTCTTGCTTGCTATTCGATTGCAACGGAGCACCCATCCTACTCCTATACCTCACCATCCACAGCCCTGGCATCCCTCTTAATATGTATCCTCCCCGACCCATCGTGCGTGCCCACCAGGCCCGAAGCCTCGGCGTACCGCTTGATCATCTCCATCTGGGCTTTGTACCCGCTCAACAACCGCTCGATCCATCCGTACGCAGGGAACTTTTTCTCCCACTGATTATGCAAGTGGACCGTCCACACGTGCCCAACTTTCTCCTCGAGCAATTCTTTTCCTCCGTCGAACCATGATCGCCCAGCAAAAGCCTTTGGATCAGGCATGAACGGATCTGGGAACCGGTTGTCCGTGCGACAGTTTCGCGGATCAGCGAAACACCACGGTAGCACACTGAATGGCTTGATGTGCGCCGCGAGAAGCGTCCGGTGCACTTTCGCATATAGGTGCGAGCCCCACGTGAATGTGTTTGGCGCAGGCAGCGGTGACGTCGCCATGATGTGGAAGGCTTCGCAGAGGTATGGCGAGTGACGTTCGAAATGCATCAATGCACCGTTGAGCGAAAAGTAGGGTTTCTCTGAACCACAGCACGCAGGTCATCATCAGCCTAAAGCACACATGACTGCTTGATAAATACAGCGACTCACCATAGCAGTCCCACTGGGTCACCCATTCGCTCTCAGTCAGAGGATGCAGATCCCTTGTCAACAGCTGATCCATGTCCATCCATATACCGCCATATTGCCACAACGCCAACAGCCTGATCGCATCTCCATCGACCCAGCCGCGCTGATCATAGATCCCCTGACCTCCAGCGCTGCCTATCACACTTGCAAGTTGAGTTCCTTTTGTCAGAGCCGACATGTCCACTTGACGAACTTCGATGTAGTTCCCCCAGATATCGAGAAACGGTTTGACGTGCTCGTTCTGACTGACCACGTCGGCGCCATTGGTCCATAAGATAAGCTTGGAATGCGTGAGGGGTTGAGTAGCAAGGAAGGAGATGAAGGTGGCTGCCTGTCGCTCGCCGAAGGGTAATAGGTCAGAACGCCAATATGTGTGGTACGTGACATGTTCCAGGGGGACGTCTGGAAGAGGTTGTATAGTGGCCGAGTAGTCGTAGCATGACATCTCACGGCGCAGTGCGACTCCCGGTGACAGCAGATGTCGACGAGGAGCGAGATGCTTCGAGATATTGTATTCGGGCGATAGCAGGGGTGAATCGAAACATCCTCGTAGTGGTCGAATCTGTTCCACCTCATTCCGGATCCACTGTTTCGAAAACACCGAGAATTCTACTTGAAGCTCGTATGTCCGGCGCCACAGGTTGATAGCGTATATCGTCGCCAAGAGAAGCAGCAAAGGTATTCCCCAGCGCCTCAGTGCGCTTGTAGATCCCCGTCGCCCTTGAGATCCCCATAACCATGACAGGGGCCAAGATCCAGCTGATCCTCGACTTGATCTGCGGTGTGAAGGGAGGTACGAGGATGAGCCGGCGCGACTCCGTCTCTTGCTTTTGCCTTTAGACGTATGCGAGGACGCGGACGCGCTGGCGAGGTCGTATGCTACATCGTCCGAGTCTGATAGTACAGTCTTGCCGCGGGCGCGAGGGTGAACGCCATATGCATTCGGGCTCGACTGAACTGGCCCGTTGCCATAGGTGTGATTCGAGTTTGGTGGACCGTATCCGTACCCATTGGACATGACGGGACTGGATGATGTAGCTTTACCATTCTCGGTTGGATACGTAGCGGTACTAGGACCAGGACCGGGACCAGGACCAGTGGGATAGATGAACGCTCCGCCGGGCTGAGGGGTGAGTGCTTCCAGCGAGATATTTGATCCGACAGTATGTATTGTGGGTCTCGTCAAGGTGTGTTTCCGATGTTGGACTGTGCGAGTACTGGCGCTAGGTGATGGTGGACCGTCGTGCGCCGTTGTGACGGTGTAAGAGGGTTGGTTTGAGGGCTGTTCGTCTCCTGATGAAAGGGACGGTCGTGGTTGGTTCGAGGCGTCTGACGGGTTCCTAGAAGAGACGTTGGTGTAAGATTGACTTTCATAGTGAATGATTGGCGCAGAAGAAGACTTACCAGCTAGCGTCAGACCATCCTCTGCGACTACTGCTCCCAGCCTCAGAGTCGGTGCTCGTACTATCGTCTGCGCCGAGGTATGCGATCTTTGAGGGACCGCTGCCGTTGGCGTTCATTGCGCCGAGCAGTGATGGTCTCGTGTCACGATAGAGCCCCTGAGGCGATTATGGTCTGTTATCCTAGCATATGTATATGGTGCTAAAGGTCATCTTCCTGTCTTGTATGCTGCGCATTCGTCGTTTGAATTACAACGCTCTGGATTGCTTTTGTCATTTTGATCTTTTGCTTTTGGCTCGCGCTCTTCATCTACTACCATTACCGCATTGCCACGTGACTTACGCCGTGTCCCAGAGAGCTTAAAGTGCCACAATGGGACTAAATAACTCCGACATAATCCGATTATGCAGTGTAATAACCACAAGTGGTGATGTAACCGGATGCCATGGTCCGTGCGTTTCTTTCTACAGCAGCAGTCTGGTACTTTCCCCCTGGGTCTCTGGCCTGGCAATGCCGTAGAGCCTCGCAACCCAACCAATCACTAGTCTCAGTCTCACTTGATCACTTTCCTCTTTGCCACCATCTCCTTCTCATACAACACCACTCTCTTTACCCCTCTGACCACCCACAACCAAACCAAATGTGAGCACTGCACTGCGACCTGTCACTCGCTCAAGCACAGGAGCAAGCATCACTAATCCACTACACCTCACAGTCACAATGTCTCAAGCTGTTCCCCCATCGTGGAAGGTATGTCGATCCATCCACCCCAAACACGACATGTAACAGTGACTGACGCGTCTTTCTCTCACCTTCCGCTCTCTCAACGTCTCTTTCTACCTCCCTATCGAATACACCGCGCGCTCACGCCAATAGGACCTCGGCAAGTCCTCTTCCGACCTCCTCCTCAAGGACTACCCCATCCAGGGCACTTCCCTCGAGGTCAAGACCCTCACCCCCTCAAACGTCACCTTCAAGGTTGCGGGCATCAAGGATGACAAGTCCAACGCCATCGCCGGTGACATCGAGGGCAAGTACACCGACTTTAAGAACGGTTTGACCTTCACCCAGGTGAGTTTATAAACACGACGATTTATGAAGGACGAATAATTTAACGCTTTGTTCGTTGTAATTTAGGCATGGACCACCTCCAACCTCCTCCGCACTCAGCTCGAGCTCGAGAACCAGATCGCCAAGGGCCTCAAGCTCGACCTCGCTACCGCGCTCAACCCCGCAAAGGCTTCCAAGTCTGCCATCTTGACCGCCATCTACAAGCAGCCCAGCTTGCACACCCGTGCCACTGTCGACCTCTTCAAGGGCCCCACCTTCACCGCTGACACCGTTGTCGGCCGCGATGGCTTCCTTGTCGGTGCCGAGGCCTCTTACGATGTCCTTTCCGGTGCCATCACCCGTTACGCCGGTGCCGTTGGCTTCTCCGCCCCCGAGTACGCCATCACCCTCCACGGTCTCGGCAACCTCTCCACCTTCGCTGCCTCTTACTACCACAAGGTCTCCAAGGACGTTGAGGCCGGTGCCAAGGCTGTCTACGACACTAAGTCTACCACTGGCGGTGTGAGCCTCGAGGTCGGCGCCAAGACCTACCTTGTGAGTGTATTTGTGCTTGACCTACACAACAGTTAACGGCCTTGTGCTGACTTATTTCACGCGCTCAGGACAACGCTGCCTTTGTCAAGGCCAAGATCAACAACGCCGGTGTTCTCGTTCTCGGCTACACCCAGGCTCTCCGCCCCGGTGTCAAGGCCTCGTTCGGTCTTGCCATTGACTCTACCCGTCTCAACGAGCGTGAGTTGTTTGTTACCTATCCCGAGAGTATCTGCTAACGGGTCTGATGCTATTAGCCACCGCCGGCCAAGCCGCCCACAAGGTCGGTGCCTCTTTCACTTTCAACGCTTAAGCGTAGGAGAAGTACAGGATGTCGATACAAACGTTAATGTGGGATGCAAATGGGTGCATAAACTGGTGCTTCGCGGTCTCGTGTGCCTCTTTTGCTTGGACTTGCTTGAAATCTCGCTGCACACGATGTTGCTCTGGGTGCTTGTTGGTATCATCGCTATTGCACGTTTATTGTAGCTCAAAGTAGCTCGGCGCGAAGTTGCAGCACGCCATATACGCGATACGTGTTTGTAATACCGGTGTTTCACCGAAGTGTGGCAGTCAGTTGATCCCGTCTATGTGACGTTCTGGCTTCTACGCTCTTGCTGCATGACATTACAACAGTTGAACAATAATCCTTGAACACTTGTATCATTGATCAGACGTCGTGTACAGACACAAAAGCAACGACGAGGCAAGAACAACAATGTCGGACCGCGGACGCTCCCGAACGCCAAAATCCCTAACACGATCCCCCTCCCCCCGCCCAAGATCATACTCGCGCTCGCGCTCACCCAGAAAGTCAAATACCAACGGCGGCAGTGCGTCTGGCCGCGCAGGGGGATTCCGAGTGATTGTCGTTTCGGGCTTGAGCAAGAATGTGTTGAGGGGTCATCTGGAGGAGATCTTTGGCGAGTATGGGAGGATCACGGGGGTAGATCTGCCGTTGTTCAAAGTCTGTGAGTCGTGCCTCTTCCTCCATTTTCATGGGTACAGGGAAGCGTATTGATGTATATTTACTGCTTTAGCCGGCCTAAACAGAGGCAAGGCTGCGATCGAGTTTGACCGCCCTGCCGACGCTGAGATAGCCGTGAAGCACATGGATGGTGGACAATTGGACGGATCGTTCCTTTCAATCCAGGTGAGCTCATTGATCATCACTCATCACTCATGTGGACGGTAAGCACATTGCTGACTAGTATGTCTGAAGATCTCCGAGCACCCGCTTCCCGCGCCCAAAGCGCCCTCTCCCCCCGCCCCATCCTCATTCCGAGGCGGCCGCCGCTCGCCTTCGCGCTCACCTCCATACCGCCGAAGGCGGTCCCCTTCATACTCTCGCTCTCGCTCGCGATCACGCTCTCCCCCTCGAGCGCGACGAGGAAGCTATAGAGACAGATCAAGATCCCCACCGCGGTTCAGGGGAGGGAGGGATACGTACGTTCCGTCCAGTAACGGGGCCGGTGCGAGGGGAGGTTATGCTCCGCGCGGCGGAAGAGGTGGCTACGGCGGTCGGGGCGGCGGCTTTGGAGGAGCGGGAGCAGGCGGTGGGCCGGGAGGAAGGAGGAGTCGGTCGCCGTTACCCGTTCGAAGACCTGATGCGCGCGGCGCACCCCGTCGCCCAAGTCCCGAATACACTCGCGGCGCACGATCGCGTTCGAGGTCTCGAGCTAGGAGTTACTCTCGCTCTCTCTCGAGTATCAGCAGGAGCAGGAGCCGGAGCAGGTCGCCCGCACCGAGAAAGAGGTATACGCCTAGCCGTAGCCGCAGCCGCAGTAGGAGCATGAGTATCGATTCGCGTAGTAGGAGCAGAAGTAGGGGTCCGAGGAAGAGTATTTCCCGTAGTCCCAGTCCGAGGAAGTAGCGGCAGTCGCGCTATACATCCGTCGCATGACGATGAGGTGAAACGGGCGTTGACGATGCAGGGGAAGCGCGTTGTTCATATATGCTATGCCCATGCATCTATTATGCGGTATTATGACGAGGTGTGTGGGACGTCCTCTTGATGAGCGAAGAGATAGTGGACCCGGAAAGACCAATCGACGTGAACCGGAATCTGATAATCTGAGCCGAAAAGACAAAGTTGGATGAACATCAACAATTCGACCAGTACGCGACTGTCTCGTGTCTGATTTCTGATTGCTGACTGTTCGTTCTCCGTTCTTCGTTCTATTTGCTTGCACAGCATTAAACACACACTCTCTCACGGTCTAGCTGCCGTCACATTCCGTGCAGCTGCCGCTCGCTGTAGGCTCGAGAACACACGCGCTTACGCAGAGGAGCAACGGTCATCATGACGGAAAGCGCAAAGACGTTAACCGAATCGGATGTTGAGGGAACACTGAACAAGCTCAGAGCAGCGGGTGAGTGTTTCTAGCAAATTGACTACTATCATTGTCAATTGCTGCGGTCTACTTGTGCTTGTAGTGACGGGCCCATGTGATTGCGAGCTGATGAAGAACACTTTGTATAGAGACGGATCGGAAAGTCGATATTGTCCAATTGTTCGGATTGCAGCTCGAGGATGTAGCAGAGGTACGTCGCTACTCCCACTTCCACTACTATAAGATCCGCTTCGCTTTGCTGCCCTGCACAGCTCTGGTACAGTATTCATACTCATGAGCTGACCCGCGCACAGCTGCCGGAAAGCACAATTGATCCCATCCTACTCCTCCTTCCGCCCCTGGTCAGATCATCCCACACCCTCCTGCTCACCTCGACCCTCACTTCCTTACTACCCTTCTTCATCCCCCTGATCCCGACCACACCGCAGACTCACGCACGGCTGGCCGTACTGCAACTCCTCCCATCACTGATCGAGCGAGTCAACGATCCTAAAGACAGGATACACGGCGCCGCTGCTCAGGCCATCTATCTCTTGGGACGCAGAGTCCACGAGGCGGAACATGCTGCACCTGGCGCGGCTGGTGCTGCATCAAGCTCGGCGAACACGTCTTCTGCCGCTAGCCTGGGTCAGAGCACTTCGAACAAAGGGAAAGAAAAGGAAACGCTTGTTCAGAGCTTTGAGAGGCAGCTCCGCGATGCGCTAGCCGGCAAAGCGTGGAGGGCCAAAGTGGAAATCATGAAAGTGCTCGTCAAGCTCCGTGCGGACTTGGGCGCCAAGATGGGCTTGAAAGCCTGGCTGAGCATATTGGTCGATCTGCTCGAGGACGGGGACGGTAATGTCAGAGATCAGGCAAGAGAGGTAAGCGGTCACTTCGCTCTCAAGGCTAGGCAATCTGCCACGGAGTGGACGTGCTAGCCGAACAAGGGCTTTGTGTTGACTAAGCTCCTAGACTGTGGTCGCCCTCCTATCGCCAGCCTCAACACCGCCAGCAGCACGCTCAGAACTGAAAAAGCTTCTACTGGCACGCAATGTTCGGAAGACTATAGCAGACAACATCATAGCGCGCGTTCTTGGGGGATCAACTGCTACGGCAGGTGATGGAGAGATAGGAAGGATGTCGGGCGCTTCAACACCCGTCAACGCCGCGGACAGACCACTGCCTGCCAGCCGAAATAGTCTTAATGGCGAGTCGAATGATGGCCTTACGGTCTTCGGCGCTGGATCAGGGCGAAATGCTGTCGGTGCTTCAGCTGGGAGATCAGGTGCCAACACCCCTCTTTCGACTACTGGAAGCGACGATGTCGAGGTGGTCTACGTGAGTGGGACCATGCCTTTAATTTTCTTTGTTGCTGCTCGAATATAACCTGGGTCTGACCCGGTATATGTTACTTGTCCTAGGTGGCCAGCCCTCGAGATCTCGAACACGAATTCGCGGCCATGTTGCCGTTCTTCGAGGGAAAGGAGACTGAACAGAATTGGGCTCCCAGGGAGAAGAGTGTAGTCCGTATACGCGGCATGCTTAGGGGTCAAGTCGCGAACAAGTATCACGAGGCTTTCGTGGCGGGTCTGAAGAGCGGGATCGTGGATGGCGTTTCAAAGACGGTGAGTATGGCTGTAGTCGAGCGGCTGGACTGTGCAAATGACCTGTCCTGCCACTACTATCCGTCCTAGCCCTGTGACGCTGACAACTTCGCAGATCGTCAGTCTGCGAACGACCGTTGCTCAGCAATCATGCTTTCTGGTGAGAGAGCTCGTCGAGACCTTGGAGTCCAGCTTCGATCCTTTTGTCGAGCACTTGTTGCCTATATTGGGGAAGATGGCGTACGTCTCTAGCAAAGGTTATCCGTGTTTGAATACCGCTGACAATGGTCGTCTCGACCAATCTCAGTGGATTCACCAAGAAGATCATCGCCGAGCGGTCACAAGCTTGCGTCACGGCAATCATCGTGCACACTAACCTTCACCCTCGCGTATTCATCACCCATATCGCGGCAGGCGTAGGCGAAAAGAATATCCAGACGCGACACTTTTGCACCGGCCATCTCAAGACGTTCCTCGATATACACGGGAGCAAGTCGAAGTCTACAACCGAAAGCACAGCTGGTCTTCTTGACCTGCTGGAAGGAGCCATCAAGAAAGCTTTGAGCGACGTGAACCCCGCTGTGAGGGAGTTGGCTCGCGCCGCTTTCTGGAGCTATCACTCTGTCTGGACACAGAAAGCGGTGGCGATCATGAACGGACTCGACGGGCAGGCTAGGAAGCAATTGGAAAAGGCCAATCCGCATGAAAACGATGGTGCGAACCTAGTCGCATCAGCATCAACAGCAGCAACGACTACTGCTCCAACTGCCAAAGCTGGACCGGCCCGACGCGCGACCAGTACGATGGGTGCACTCTTGGCTGAGAGACGGCGAGCGAAGGCTGCTGAGCTCGCAGCGGGCCGAGTCTCGCAAGAGTCTCCGAGGACAGTCTCTAATCCCGTCCCCAATTCGCCTAGTATACAGCAAGGCGGCTTGACGCGGTCCAACTCGATTGTCGCGTTGTCGTCTAGAAACACTCGGTCTGGCCATCTTGCAAAAGCTGCGACGTCTCCTGAAGCACCTAGCGAAGTACCAGAAATGCACGAGGACACTGTCGCTACGTCACCGACTCCGGCACAGCGGACAGCTCCGCGACCTGCACCTAATGCCAACCACTCTTCACCTTCCAATCGCGATTCGCCGTTGAGGCAAAGTCAGACAGCCCCTCAACATGCCGGATCACCACTGCGGTCGACCCAGTCGCCTGGGTCGAGCAGTACTACTTCCAGCGCACATCCCCTCAGGACCCCTATATTGAGTCGCAGAGCGCTACCTTCCTTCTCTGGCGAAGGCGGGGCGCAGGTCGGTCTAGGACTGCGTACACCTGCAGGAAAGGAAGAACTAGAATGGGATGGACATCAGGGTTCAGCGACACCATCTCGTCTGTTGTCGACTGCTGGCAGTACGGCGGGCATGGTTGACGATGCGAGGAAAGCTCAAGTGGCTCAAGCGGAATCAGCCGCTCGGCAGCTGGCGGAGTATGCTGAGGATGAAAGTGTGCAACAGCATACCTCGACAACAGCGTCAAGTGCTCGAGCACCAGACCCCATCACGCCTGCTAGGCCTGGTACGAATGGTAATGCCCTGCATACGCCTCTTGCCGGTAACGGTAACGGCAACGCCGGTACTTCCTCCACCACGCCTAGTACCGCAACTCCCGCGACCAATGGTCACCTCTTCAAAACGCCTCAGCCCTTAGGCCGGAGAGCGTGGGAGGATTCGCCAAGACCCGAAGCTGTCACGCCGCTGATGGTGGAAAAGCTGAAAGAGAGACGACATGAGCGGAGCTGGTGGGTGAGGAGGCAGGAGCGTGAGTCAATCTCGTCGTGATTCGTGGAAACATTGGGCAAGCTGATGATGAATTGCATTGCATGGCAGTACTTGACAAGGCATCCCCTCTGCGTCCATCAGCCTCTGGATCGAAATTGGACTCGGCACAAGCTATCGCACCCGACCTCGAAGCTCTCGAATCAGGTCAGGTAGAACTGCGAAATCTGCAAAAGATTGCTTTGTTCTCTAGCGAACACCCAGTGTCGCAGGCGGCGAACGGCGATGACGATGAGAATGACGAGAGGGTGGTCTGGCGCGAGAATAGGACGTTCGAGCGGATATTGGATGGTCTATTCAAATACTTGTCGTCCGATTCGACCGAGAGTGATAAGGTGGCAAAGGTGCGGGACAGACTGAAAATCAACTAAATGCTGTGCTGATCCACTACTGACTGCAGCCCGAACGAATGATTGAACAGGCTTTAGTTGTGCTATGGGAGATGGTCCAGCACCAATGGGCGCTGTTCGATGGGCACGAGCAGGATCTCTGCCATACGCTCTTCAGCTTACGGGCGCAGCATAGTGCTACCGTACGTCCCGCGCGCCTCTCTGCCATTTAATCTTCAGGTTAGCAGTGGGCTCATGGTGAAATCACTCTAGATCCTCGAATCGACCAATGCGCTTATATCGCTCTTGACCGAAGTGTCGGACCCGATCTATTTCCTTTCCACCCTGCGAACATCATTAGCAGCTTTCCTCGCCAGTCCTCCACCGGCTTCGTCATGGTCTTCTGCCGGTAACGATGGTGTTGATACTGCGGCAAGAATCTCTGGATATTCGTTCGGACTAATGGGTATGGGCATGTGCGTCCTCCGTCTGCCCAAGGCAGTGATCGAGGCTGAGGGGGAGAGATTGGGCGAGCTGGTCATGCAGGTGTGTACCATGTTCACTTCACATGTCTTTGGTGCTTACGTCTACTGAATGACATCAGGGAATGCAAGAGTCGACAATCGTACGACAAGCAGCACAATCACTCTTACTCGCCATCCAATGCGTTTTGGGCGATTCAGCAAAGACATTAGCTCTAGTTCCGGGATTGAACAAGGGACAAAAAGACCTCGCGGTCTATTATATGGCGCGAAATGGTATTCTGGAGGATCAAAGCGATGGAATTCCGATGGAGGGGAAGGAGGAAAAGGTCCTTGCGGAGATGGTTGGTCTTATGGCCAGGAGTATCAAGTAGTTACGGTGGGGCTGTCTACAACGAACGACTGCTGAGCAGTAAGCATGTAGCAATCGAACACCGTGAGACTCCGTGAATGTCTACTTCTCTTGCATGATTCCGTACCACTCGTATGTAGAACATCGTGATATACAATCGAGCTGGTCTATGATATATGACGAACTAGGAAATCGTCCGTTGCGTACGAAGCATAGTCGGGTCTGGCCAAGCCGTTGAGTGCGACCTTGACGTCGGTCTGGATATCCTCAATGAGCGCCTCTAAATGCCAAAAGCAAAAATACAATTTGGTCAGCCCTGACTCTTCGTTCTTCTTGTGCGACCAGGGCATGGAGTGATTGAAGTGTTGATGCAGGAATGGAAGGTCCGACTCACCCTTGGACACGTAGTCTAGTTCCGGTCGGATGTACCCCAGAACCAGGACGGACATGTGGTGTCCGTAGAAATCCGCTTTGAAGGGGTGCATAATGTGGACCTCCTATCGGTGTAAGAGTGCATTAGTATCAGCATAAGCTCAATACAGTCGAATTTGTGACTGAAGATAGGAGCTGGAAGCACGACACACCGCGGTGATCTTCTCAT
The DNA here is from genome assembly GCA_026538355.1 of Cryptococcus sp. GC_Crypt_5. Lineage (NCBI taxonomy): Eukaryota > Fungi > Basidiomycota > Tremellomycetes > Tremellales > Cryptococcaceae > Cryptococcus > Cryptococcus sp. GC_Crypt_5. The sequence goes on from JALPBZ010000015.1 coordinate 86,040, forward strand.
TCTTGAAGTACGGATTCCAGCCGACGCTCATGACCATCGGCCAGACCTTCTCGTCGCCGCTGCTCCACCGTTGGGCATGCTGGTCCGGCGGGTACGGCGCCGTGATGGTGGGTATGCTATCTAACGCTTGGTCGGCAATGTGCTCTTCGCCTGCTCCAGCTGCTGCGGCCGGTTTGCTATTGCGCTGAGAATGGGTGAAAGGATCAGGAGCCGAGCTGGAGGACACAGTGGGAGTCGAGGGCCCAGCGGAGTGCGCGGGCGTGTGGAAAGTCGAGGGCGCGGGCGTGGAGGTGGAGGGGTGTACGCGGGCGAATCCATAGTATATCCCTGTTAATTGGAGGTCGTTCAGGGGTGCGAGCGAGCTGTCGGGGAGGTTGGCTGAGCGAGACAACGGAGGGCGATCGAGCCAGAGACGATGTACGATGATGCGCAAGAAGCGTCGCAATGAGGGTGACGGCGAGAAGAGGAAGATAATCAGTCAGTCAGCTACATGTCATCACGTCAGAGTATCGCAACAGCACACACCAGTAGGGATACCCAAGAACCGCGCTCCTCGTCCAAAACCCTTTGTGACGGAACCCTCGAGTTTGAGCGGGTAGGGCAACTCGGGCGCTTCGGGCCCTACGATCATCGGCCGATTACCTCGTGAGGCCGGAGCCATGGGCGCCGTGGGCGGAGCTGGAGACGATGATTGGGATGGGGCTGCCATTGTCTGTTGCTGTACTGCGAGGTGAATCGGATTACGTAGTGTCAACTACCGTTTCGCCGCTGAGATGCCTTGATGGTTGGATGATCTGACGCTTAGACAATGAGACTGGTCTGCTGTTTGATGTACTGCACGAGACCGGGTCCTTTGTCAATGGCGTATGATACGAGGCTTCGCCGATCCTTTGTTTTGTTTGACTGTCTATGCAATGACGCGATGACACGATGATAAGAGGATAAGAGGAAGCATCTAGATTCTAGATTCTAGATAACTCGCATGAATAATAGTCGACTAGTCTACCAGTATACCGGCGGTCAAGTCCGGAGCCGAGTGCTCGAGTACGTGATCACTTTTCTAACCGAGCGTCTTTGTTGGCACCGAGATCTTGCTCTGTACACGCCTCGAGCAACAACAATAACAGCAAGAACAAAACGACGGTAGCAGCGGCAGCAGTGGAAGGACAATGCTCGCCCGCTCAAGTACAAGGATCGCTAGGGTCGCAACGCAATGTCGTTGTTCACGCTACATAGCCCAGAACGACAAATCGACGATATCAAAACGACGAATCACCACTGCCGGGTCTGCAAAGCCTGCAAAGCCCCTAAGTCTGCTCACGCCCTCGGCGTATATCCGACCTCTGACCGCCTCCCAACTCAGCTCTGATAGCTCTGGCTCCGGCTCTTCCTCTAGCTCTAGCTCCGGGCTATCTGCAGGGGTACAACCAGACGATTTCCTATTCTGGCCTCAATTCTTCGACGCCGCGGAAAGTCGTGCGTTGCTGGAGATGGCATTGTGGAAATTGGACCGAGTGGACGGAACGAGAAAGCGCCGGCGTCGCTCGCGAGGTGTTGCCCCGAGTCCTGATGCTGCGGCTGCTGCGGCTGCCGCCGAGGGCAAAGGGGAGGAGAGGGGGTTACAGAGGCTCTTCGAGGGTGAATATGGGTTTGAAGAGGTGCGTTTCCAGTTATCTCTCATCGCATATCTACCGAAACGTGTATTACCTACAAAGCATGAACGACGAAGGATCGGGCTGACACCCGCATACTCGCTCGCAGGGCCACTACGATTCCGTCATACATCATTATCGCGAGACCCTCCTCTCTTCTCTCCCACCAACCCCGTCCCCAACCCTAGTCCGCGCTATGACACGCCTATACGCCCTCCTCCCTCACTCGCACGTCTCAGTCAACCAAGCCTCGCTCCCGCTACAAGGGACTTCAACCCACTTACTGCATCTTGCGCCCCACGGCGAAATCCTGCCGCACGTCGATAATCTCGATGCGTCGGGAAGCGTCATCATTGGCGTCTCGCTTGGGTCTGAGCGGGTATTGCGGTTGGTCGAGAAAAGAGCCGAGGGAGAACGAGAGCAAGACGCGGGTCAAGGAATAGGGAGAGGGTGGGATGTGCGATTGCCCAGTGGTTCAGTCTACTTGCAGCGGTACGTCTCTCCCCTCGCTTCCCTTGCTTCCTTACCCCGAAGCATGCTCAGAGAATGAATGTTCACTGACGCTAATGATACCGAGCAGAGACTCCATACGGTACGGCTACGAACACGCCATCCTCCCGTATTCTGGCGCAGGAGCAGAATGGGATGGACAGTCGCTAGATCCAGGACACAGGCTCAGTATAATGATTCGCGTGAGTCGTCGCTCCCCTCCTTGATCCCTTGATCCTCAATCAAAAGGGATAATGGCGAGAGTATCGTGACTGACGTCGTATGATCAGGACGCACCGAGCAAGCCTGCTCAATTGTAATAGTGGAGTCTACATACCTTGCATTAGGATACCTGATATTCCTGTCGTTGGCCAAGAAGCAGACACCGCATTGCTCTGCACTCTGCACTGTTGTACTACCATGCATAATCCCGTTTGTCGAAAGTGTTTATTTAGTACAGCTATCCCATGCCATCTGCTTAGCTTGAAAAGGAGAACGAAAGGAAGTGAATCGCCGTCACCCATCACCCATCACCCATCACCTGTCACTCATCACGATATCGCGCTCCCAAGCTCCATCAAGCCCAAATATGTGCCAGCCTTTAACCCTCCAGATGATGTCGAAGTCCCGTCGTTAATGCCTCGCATGCGCGGGTTGCTCGACTACTTCGCGAGCGTAATATGCCGTACTGAGCGCGGCGAGGAGGGCGACGGTGGCAGGGATAGGGGAGCGGGTGCGCAGTGCGCGGCTAATGGTGGAGAGAGAAGCAAGGTCAGCAAGTCAGCGATATCGGGCTAGACAGTATAATGTATCGTGCGTTAAGGCGGGAACATACCGTGCAGTGGGAATGACCAGAGCCAGGGAGCTCGCTACGAATGGGCGGAGGCGCAACAGCGTCAGCGCCAGCATTCCGTTTCACACTTCACCTTCCGAAAAGATGGAGTGAAGAGAGAGGAGCGCAAAAGGACATACCCGCAGCTCCCTCATAACCGTAATCCATCCCATCCCTGATCCGCATAGAACTGAGCGCCATGATGCTTCCTACTCCAAAAGACGCAATGAGGGATGGGGTTGAGCCGAAGCGCGTATAGGCGAAGATGCCCGCTACGATCGAAGCGCCAGACAGCTGTAAGGCGGGGTGGCAGCATTGTCAGCTCGTTCTCTATTGCGGATGCGGGTGCGGGTGCGGGTCTGGGTGTTAGGGGTCACTCGCTCGAGTCCTCGAGTCCTCGAGTCAGAGAGGGGCGGAGAGGATATTGATCGTGCGGGAGAGGGAGAGAAAGCCTGAGAGCCGGAGAGAGCCCGGATATAGTCACAGCGCCAGACATGGCCAGAGAGGCAGACATGGCCAGAGAGGCAGACATGGCCAGAGAGGCAGAGCGGGCGAGCCGGGGGGGAGGGAGGGACAGAGGGACAGAGACTGAGAGAGAGAGCACTCACGCCTGCTATAGGTTTATGAGACTATCGACGACGTCACCATCAACGGGCATGTCAGTACATTCCCCGACCATCTGCTCAGCGGACTCACCATGATCGCGATTCAGTATAGGATGATGTATGTAGATGCGTAGATGCGTTGGGCAAGACAGTAAGTATCCTGTGAAGCAGTGAAGCGACGAAGCAAGGACGAATCAGAGTTATCCGTTGTCACAGTGACAAACAATGTGGGTGGCCCGCGGAGTCCCCTTATATATCCTTTATATACCATGCATGCTTAAACCTCCGTGCTGCGTGCTACGTGCTACTCCGGGTCGCATATTGCCGGCTAGTCAGTCACTGGTCATTGGTTCACTAGTCACTTGGGTGGCGAATCACATGTCATGCATGTTCGACGGGGATACGCATACATCTGATACGGTGGATACATAGCACAAGCAAGAGTACACAGCATGGGAGACTACGAAAGATGCAAATCACTATGTACAAGAGCAGAAAGAGAGAACGAAGGACTAAGAAAGAATAAAGAAGCAAGCCGCAAGGTAGAGGAAAGCGTTACTACTCGATTATGGACGATCAAGCAAATCTGTTGTTTTTGGACAAGAGGATACTACCGCTATTCGAACTACTGCCCGTGCCCTGCCTATGAGGGTGGGGCTGGACAGGTGGTCGACCAGCGCCAGCGCTGCTAGAAGAGAACGATCGTCCACCTGCTCCGCTTCCACCGCCCGGAGCGGTCGATTTATTGTACACGACGGACACGCCGCCTGCGCCGCCCACTCGGCGCGTGGTCTGGGATTCCTCTTGCACGTATTGCGCATAAGAGGCTACTGAGCGCGTGGTGGTACTGGTCAACCGACGAGAGGCGGGCTGTGCGTAGTTCATAATTCGTAATTAGCGAATAGTACTTGGCGTTCGTGTAGAGTAGTGAGCGATGCAAGACTTACGATTTCTTGTCCCGCGATGAGACTCGTGCTGCTCCTGATGGATCGGCTGATGGAGAATTGCGATTCCTCGCGATCCTCATGCATCGACATATCGAGGTCAACCTCTGTATCATGTCGAGCCCAGGCTCGTTTGGCAGGTCGAGTGTCTTCGGAATCATCGAAACCAATCTGACGATCCAACCGCTGTGTCTCGTCTTCCGCGTCGAGATCGAGCTGTCCAATATCAGCACTTCATTCTCTGTCTGAAGTGAGGATTGTCAAGACCACACTCACCCCGCGGTTCATTTGCGCTCGCTTGCGAAGCATGTCGTACGTCTCCCTCATACTTCTCTTCACTGGAACCTCCTTTTCCTCCGGTTCAGGGGACAGCGTGATCTTCCTGCTCTCGAACATGGGTGAGAGGGGAGTCTCGTCGACTTCATCGACGTCCGACTCGAGGTCCTCCTCGTAGGCAAGCTTGAAGACGTTCGCCTCGCCATCTACCACGCATCAGCATCAGCACTTTGTTGCTGAGAGATGCGTATACGCCGATACTCACCCAGCTTATCCAGGCCGTCTTCCCTGCCGAGCATGCGCTTTCTGCGCTGCTTCTTGCTCAGCCTCTTGGGTTTGAGCTCGTCGTCTTCCTCGTCGGAATCGTAGAAATCCATTCCCTTGCGCTTGGTGCGATATTGACCCTCGGTGATCTTCCTCGCTTCAGCTTCCCGTCTCGCGTCGTCGGCAGTGGCGATCTCCCTACGTGACGCACATCAATAGTCAGCTACTGGGAAGCATGTTTTGCTGGTCCGACAGCTGCAAATACCAAGCATTACCTACCTCGCTTTCTCAGCTGCAAGGTCGTCTTGCCTCTTGCGTTCCTCTTCGTCGATAGCCTCGTCGTCGACGAGTCCCTCTACGTATCCATCATTCCCTTCCTCATCATCCTCATCTTCAGGTCCACCGATTGGCGCCCAGCCATTATCCTCGTCGCTTTCCTCTGCCTGCTCGTCTACGAGGTTCGACCTCCCTCTTCCTTTCGTTTGAGGAAGTTGAGGAAGACGGTTGGCAGCTGACATCATTCGATCAAAGGCGTTTGACCTCGCAGGTTGAGTAGGCGATAGAGCAATTGGGATACCTTCTTCCTCTTCGTCACCCGACGCACGACGTCGAAGACGTGTGAAGGACTGCTCGCCTTGTGTCGGGCTCGGCGGGACAACACCCCTAAAGCCGTCCTCATGTCGGTAGACAATAGGCGATTGCAGCTGAGTTTCGGTCTGTGTTTGCGTTTGAGTCCTGATGGCGTCAAACCCATCAGGAAGGGAGAAGGCCGATCTTTCGCCAAGTTGTCGGCGCGCCGCTGTTGGCTGAGTACTTTCCAAATCAGACAATTGGGTGGCAAGGAAGCTGGCAGGCTTTGTCTGGGTAAAGAGACTGCAAAAGCGGGAGTGACGGATTATCAGCTGGTCATAGAACCAGTGCAAAGGATAGATAGTCGACGTACCCTTGTTCGTTGAGGTACTGCTTCTTCGGCTCATCAAGCTCTTGGACCCGCTCCATCGCCGCGTTCTCCAGCTCGCCTGCGATGAGAGCATTGTCCCTCTCCGCTTGTGTCTCGCTGATCTGCACTTGGGGCAACATGGCGTTGGCAGGAAGCAGTCCGACCGGTTCCTGAGCACGCAGTCCTGCAAATGCATCCTGCTGAACACCAGCTAGTCAGCAACGATACCGAGAACCATTTTCAACCATTCAAAATCAGACTCACGCCACCATCACCAACTTGCGTTGCGTCGAAGAGCTGAGAGAAACCTTGGCTGCCATCAGCGCTGCCGAAGCCAGCGAAATCGATGTCTTCGCCAAATGGCACGCCAATAGGTTCTTCGGCGGGGTGAGGCGCGAGTGGCTCCTTCTGTAGTAAGTCCGCGGCGGCCACGAGTGGAACGGGCGGGATCTCCTCGTCGTCCGAGTCGATAGCGACGCGAGCTGTGGTTCGTGGCTTGCGACGGATGATGGGGACCGGCTCATCCTCCTCATCAACCGTTTCAGGTACGTCGTCCCTCTGGTCTACTTCCGAACCCGCTGACCCGAGCTCTTCGTCCGATGCCTCATTATCCTCCTCGACATCTTCGCCCGCGCTCTCCTCACCACTATAAGCCAGCTGCTCTTCGTTCTCAGGCACGAATTCGTCATCTTCCTCATCGTCGTCTCCGTCCTCGCTCTCGACAGGCGCGGGCCGCCTCGTCAAATCGACCAGAGCTTCCACGTCTTGCTCCATCCTCTCTGGCAACTTCCTGATTCGTCCCCAATCCTCTTCCTTCTTCTTCTGGATAAGTGCTACCTGCTGTAGATGCTTGAACTTCATTGCCTTGTCCACGTCGAACTGAGAGAGAGCAGCATCGCGACCCTGCTTCTGACCTGCGGGTGTTGCACCACCGTTGGACCGCTTGAGTTCAGAATGGTGGAAAGCCTTCGCAGCAAAGTCAATGTACGTCTCACTGACATCGTCCGCTTTCGGTCTGGCGGTCTTCCCAGCCCTTTGTAACATCTGTTGACGTTGTTTCGAGACAGCGGGTATATTCGACGATTTGGCTAACACAGCTCTGGCATCGGGGCCTCTGCGGATGGCCGACGTAGACGCGACGGCCATTGGCGCAGCTTTGGGCTTGGCTGGCGATTTCGCAAGGATGTCGAATTCATCGTCGTCAGAGTCGGCGGAGGACATCTTGACCGGGACCTGTTTCAGCTGTTTCAGCTGGACGAGCTTAAACTCCGCAAGGCGTTTCGCATTCTCCTTTCGACGTTGAGCGACCACATTTCGTTCTTTCTCTTTGGCCATGAAAGCAGAGAAATCCTGATCGACCTCCTCATCCTCGAGGTCTTCGGAGGAAGCGGGAACAACAGCCTTGCCTTTTCCCTTGTCTCGCGCAGCTAATGGCGTCGGGGACGACGAAACTGCGTCCACCAAGGAGATCTTGGAGGTGGCGGCGTTCAGGTGTCTGGGCGCAGAGCTTGGGGTGAAAGCGGTAATCTCGTCAGGAGGTGTTTCGTGGGATGGACTAGTCGTAGGAGAGCCATGACTGTGCGTAAGTTCTGGCACTTCGCGCTTGGCGCTGTCAAGAGGTCAGTGACCACAGCGTCAACGTTTCTGGCCAGACTTACTTTGATGCCTTCTGTTTGATGGCAACGCCAGCCATTTGTACCCAAGTGCTGATCGGTAATCTTTCCGGTTCTGGCTTCGTGAAATGGATCGGGCGCTCTGTAGACGTTGATCATCAGCTGCAAGCTCAAATGGTCGGCCACGACCGTGACGCACCTCGCTGTGCTCGCGCGATGTCTTTCTGCATCTCTGCCATTTCAACCTTGTTGAGGCCCTAGCAATCCGAATAAGCGTGTGCATGCAAAGCGCTAAAGTCTTCACTTACTCTCGGATGTTTGCGTTTCGACTTCGGCTGAGGAGTACTCTCCAGATCGTCGTCGTCATCGAACAGGCCGCTAAGGGCAGATGGGTTCTTCGCTTGGAGTTCTGCTTGTCGGATTTCTTCCTCATCCTCTTGCTGGTTGAGATCTTGGATAAATGCTGTCAGGTCTTGTTGAGGCTCGGGATCGGCCGCGACCGAACTCGGACTCGCACTCCGATCGGTAGAGTCCAGCCGATCCGTCGTCCTTCGAGCCTTGGGCGTCGGCGTCGGACTTGCTGATAGCCGTGATGTTATCAGAACCTCTTGCTCGTCTGCCTCCTCCTCGTCATCCTCCTCGTCGGACACCACGATCCGGCGAGCTTTGCCACTCGCGTGGCTGATGCCAGATTTGCGTACGGGGAAAAGCGTCTCCTCCATGACTTCCGATGACTCGGCTTGCAGCATGGGCGGCTTTCGAATGACCGCTTGGCGCGGCGATGAGCTTTTCGGAGGGGACGAGGGTGGTGGTGAGGTGGGTAGAGAGGTGAGAGACGACGAGCTGAAGTTTGCTCCGAGACGACCTTTGGGTATCTCGAGGTAATCGGACGTCTTGGTGCGATACGAATCGGTGCTTGTCGTCTTGACAGGTTCCTTGACTACCTCGCCTCTAGCTTCGCGCCTGAGCCTCTCCATGGCCCGCTTAGTCGTCTCCTCATCTTCCGTGGCAGGATCGGAGGTCGGAGCATCTAAGAGAGCGAGGGAGTCGCGCCATGACACGCTCGCGTTCGACCACCGGTTCAATAATGACTTGGAGGGCGATTCTCGAGGTACCGACGAAGAGCTGCTTGTGGGATCATCGGCCGGCGGCGGAGGGGACGCGGGCCGCGCGCGGCCGTATGTCCGTCTGACGGCTGGGCGGGGGACGGGCAGAGGAGGATCGGACGAGGGCATCCTGAGGAGATCGAGAGGGTCGGAAGTTGGTGGAGCAAGAGAAAGGGATGAGCTTGACATGGTGGTGTATCCTGTGATGTTCGATCAGCGACAGGACAGTCTAGGGTCTGGGCTGACTCACAATTTATGCGATTATTGTGACGCGCGTCCCAGAGAGCAATGCAAGGCATGCGGCGGTATACTCTGCAGTACTGAATGTTTCCGAGCAGTCCTCAGTAGCGCCAAGCCAAGAGAGGATATCGAGTCAGAGTAAGCAGGTGAGGCGGCAAAGAGGATGAGCGTGTAGTATGGTCGGATAGTGGTCTTTGAGTGATAAAATGAGAACATGAAATAATCAATCCGACGCGTCTCAGCGCACAGGGTCACGCATTCAATGGCGGGTAAAGAGCGGTGAGATTACGTATACAGCACTATAGCGAGACAATATCACGTGGCAAGACTCGCACATGTCATGTCCATGCTCGGCTCAACATGACATGACGTTTGGGCATTGATAGCAGCGCACTGCTTTTATATCGTCCGCCTATAACTCAAAGTGGCCAAGAAGCAAGCAAGCAAGCAAGATGCCACCCCGCACGTCCGCCTCCGTCCCTGCGGCTACTGCCTCCGCGGGCGAGTCGTCCAAGCCCCGCAATTCACCTGTACCCCGGGCGAACGACGAAGTTCATCGCGAAAAGATACTTGTTCTCGGTTGGAGAAAGTGAGCCTATACTTGAGTAATGCAAAGATGTGAAATGCTGATCGATGGTATTACGCAGAGCGGGTAAATCGTCTTGCATCAAAACGGTCTTCCAGCAAGTCCCAGCTAGGGAGGTCCCGTATCTCGGAGTCACGCAGAAAATCGAAGTCGTTGATTACGAGTACGTTCGGCCTCGCATATGCCAGGACAACTTGGCTGAATGTGTGCTTTCCGAAGATCAATAATACCCCTTCAGATATGGGACACGCCATCAAACTTTGAGCTCGAGCAGCTGGAGACACCGCTGAGCAGCTTCTCGACCATAGTCTACGTCATGGATATGCAGGTGCGCCCTCGTTCTTCTCTCCGTCATCAACTTCCTGGTGACGGTGTGCTGACAAGCCAGATTGTCGTAGCAAGACGACTCGTATCGCGAAGCAATAGCCAAATTCGTCCATATCATGCTGAGAGCCTATCTCACGAATCCCAATATACGGTTCGCCATGTTCATCCATAAAGCAGAGGTGTTGTCGGAGGATTACCGGGGCGGTGAGTGCGATCCGTCGTCCATCATCATCGTTATTGTCTCTATCACTCAAGCTCATATCGTTCATTGATGGTCGTTAGAGAACTACGCCGAGATCCAACGAGGGACCAGCGAGGAGATCGAGGATTTCCCATATCGGACACTGCAGAGCATGGCGCCGAACTTCGACTTTGACGATCCGAGCGTCGTGACGTCTATCGTCAATCATCTCATATCGGAAGTGACTTTCAATATGACCAGCGTGCACGATGTCACCCTGCGAGACGCCTGGAGCAAGGTCATTCAAGGTAGTATGCAGATGCTGCCGGCCGTCGAGTCGCTCTTGCTCAACTTTACCGAGGTGAGCTTGCCTTCCCCTTTGGCTGAGCGTTGCAGATTGGACGATAAGCTGATACGAGAGCCGTTGTAGCACTCGAGCGCAGATAACACCTTCTTGTTTGATATCAGGAGCGGGGTCATACTCGCCACAGACAACAGACATCGCACCGACGACCTCTCCGAGCAGGTGACAGAGTACCTTTCGAGCTTTTTGCAATTCCGCGAGCTGTACAAGTGAGTTTTGTGCCTCATCACGCTAAGCACTCCGTGCTAACTCAACTGATTTAGGCATATTAAACAGAAGAAATCAGATGGACAAAGTGACGCTGCGCCCGATGCGGACGGTGAAGAGGAGGGAGAAGAAGACGATGGTCAACCTCGCGGATGGTGGGATGAGGAGGATCCCGAAGCGCCATGGATGGCCCAAGCTACAAAGTTGCTACCGAATACCACCCTGGCAATGTGGCAGTTCACGCCGTAAGCATATATTACCAGCTGTGCAAGAAGGCGAGTAACTGATATTCACCATCGTTGGTCGCAGATACCTCGCTCTGGTCGTGCTGTTGCGCACGGAGACGTGGCATGCCCGAAGGGGGACTATAGAGTATAATCTCACGTTCCTGCGGCAAGGTGTGCGCGGGATCTTATCGGTGATGGCCTGATCGATCACCGTTACGAACATGCAACGCTGCGCTGGAGATGATGAGTTGGCGCGCAAGTAAACAGCGCAAGGAGATAAGAGTGTGTGATATAGGGATAGAAGTAGAGTACGAACGCGGATACCCCGCATCCACGATATGTTACATTGAGATCTGCATCTGTGCATATATGCATATGTGCAATATGAGTCGCGTGCTGAGCTGTCAGATCGTACCGCTCTTTGAATACGCTTTCGGGGCAGAGCATTCCTGTGCTGGCCTGTTCCTGCAACGTAGGACTACATGGACATTTGCCGATTCTTGCTGTCACTATATGCTTATAATCCTCCGCCAAGTGATTCGCAGAATTTGCTCCCGCGTCAGAAGTCAAGTTCCGTTGGTAACTGACATGTGGTCGAAGACTGGTCTGCTTGATCTTCAGATGTATGTCCTTTCACAACCCTCACCGACAGCAGCCCTCACGCGAATCACACTTCGACGTTACCAACGACACATCATCCAGTACAATCAAAACAAACGTCTCAGCATGGCCCAGCAATCCACCAGCTCAGTAGGAAGCGCAACGAACGATCCCCTGACTCCGGGCAGTTTCCGCTCTCTCCTACCGATCCTAGATGATATCCTCGCTATCATCCAGAATCAAGCGACGGATCAGTCTGGAGAGAGGACGACGGCTGTACAAGCGTCCGAGGCGGTGGCTCCGAAGGTGTGTTCCCCGCTGCCCCCTCCCTCTACTCTAAACTTTCATATCTTCTTCCATCGTCCTGTGTCCTATGAAGCAGAAAGAGTTCGCTGTGAACCTAAGACAGGACTGATGTTGATATGTTATCCCCACATAGGCAAAAGAGCTCGCGGGGGCTCTTGATGCGATGAAAGCTGCTTCGCTCGACTTACCGGGCGGGCATCTATCGATAGAGGAAGTACGGCGATTGACCGTTCGCATGGAGGAAGAAGCGGACAAGAGGAGGTACGTCGCGACGCTACTTCCTTTCCCTCCTGCCACTTTGTGTAGTGATCTATCATGGGCTGACTCGCTTCGCGCAGACGGATCCTGCACGCTTTCAGCGCACGCGATATGCCCAATACGGACCATCTGGGAGCACAGTCAACTTTCGGCGTTGGGCATATTGTTGATGGCGAGATGGTCACTGAGGCCAATAGCGCCATGCCCAGTCCTTCGCCCGCGATCGCACCTTAGGCCGGCCGATATTATAACAGTGGTTCGCCTTGAAGGTTGCCGTATACCTTTCCCAAACCGACACTTTGGTGCGAAGGAGAGTATTCACACGCGGAACACCAAAATACCGTTCAGCACTCTCGAGATGGCACCTTTCGCCGCCTCCGCCATAAGCCATGTGGGCACTATGACTTGGCGGTTACAGCCAATGTCGAAACAGCGCATTATCAAGCCATAAACCAGGGGCACTGCTGGTCTGGACGAAGGCGCCGGCAGGAACAGGAGGAATGAAATCTCAGGCGCCACGTCTGGTCACACGGTGCATGGCTCGACATCATACGATATACGCGTACACATCTTATGTAGTCCTCCGCAGATATATTGCCATGCTATGCTTATAGGCCCTCTCTACCCATGCATGGCGTCGTCGATCGTACCGTATACACGAAGGAGACATGGACACATTCACGTTACTATCCAGCGGGATCAAATCCATATCAATACGCTTTGACTTTTGTTGCCACCCAACCTCTACTACTTGACAACAACATTTCCGTCTCTCTCCTACATCTTCTCCTTCTTTCTTATCAAGTCAACAACACGCAGCGCGACCGATGAGCACCTAATCATTCATCGTGTCGCTCACAGAACGCTCCCTCTCTAGCTGGCCGCGACGCGATCCTTCGCTGAGAGGTTCCGGGTCTCGTCCAGCTAGATCAAAACACTCTTTCTTTCCTCGTCTGCCAACGATCTGCCCTCTTTCAACGTCGGCAGTATGCCGCAGATCCTGCCATATTGTCAAAGCTGTGCACAGATCGACGGACGACGTGTGATTCTGCAGAAAGATGATGGTCCGCTTCTCGCTTGTCCCGAGTGCGGACTGGTCAACGAGACGGCTACTTTTGCAGAAACGCTCGTTAGCGTCTCCGACGACGCGGGAGCGATTCTTGACGAGACGTCCCGGCTGCAAACGAGGGAGTATCACCGACAGTGGACCTTGGTAAAGTTTGATGTGAGTTGCATCCACTATCTTCGTCGTCTGCGATTCAAGCTGACTGGTTGTTATAGAAAGCCGTGACAGATCTGATCAACCTCTACCTTGGCATACCGAATCACAAAACCAGCATCATCGGCGTACCAGGCGAAACGATCCGTGCAGGCGTTCGACAATGGTTCAATCGTTTGCGAGAGGCGGAGATGGTACGCTGCAAGCGCCTTCACCCACTATCAAATGCAAGTGCAAGGAAGACCAAGTACATGATTGTCGTCGCCATCATGTTCGCGCTGCAGGAAAGCGCTTTGGTCGTGCTGGATAATCGCCTAGAATCGAAGAATGTCAAGAGGTCGCATAAGAGAGCCCTGCCTGGGTATGTAAAAGGCGACGAGAAGCTACCCAGTCCGGCTCCGATGGACCTGTTCGTGAGTGGAATCTCTCTCTGTTTACTCATCCGTCATGCTGAACATCTTGTCCTTCCCTTCAGAACAACGCCCAAGTCTTCTCAGCGGATCATTTTGGCCATTTGGACAGCTTCGGTTACCTCCAAAAACTGTATCGCCGCTATAGCAGGCTCCTGCACTTTACACTTACTCCAGTCGAATACACCCTCATCACCATGAGCACCATTGTCGACCGCCTCCGCTCGATTGTTGCTTTACCCTTCGACGAACGACTGAAGGTCCTTGTCACAAAACCCACCATGACAAAAGGTGTTCGCGAATGGGACGAGGACGACTTTCATTTCTTCGATTCAGTTGATTGGTCTCTCCTCCTGCCTTATGGGTACAAGTTATTCCAGGCGCAAGAATGTGTACGACTATGGGGCGACCGACATTCACCCATGTGCTCGATAGCCCTTGCCATATGGGCCATGCAAGCTGAGCGTAAGGCGGTGTTGCCGGGGCAGATCAGCATCACAAGTGAGCTTTGTGCTCCTTATGGCGTCCAGCACTGGGCTGCGAGCGAGAGGTATCGCGACATGCGTAATTTCTTATTGGCCTGGTCTACAAGCATCGTGGACGCTGGTCTTCCCTTTCCGGTCCTTCCTATCCCCCCAAAAGGCTCCATTGGAAACGGTATAGGAGGATACAATTGCGATAGACGTCGACCAATTCCCGAGACCGACATGGCAGTCGCTGTCGCTCCCGTCATCGCACTTTACTGGCCGAGGATCGTCCGCGCACGTATCCGAACGAGGAGAGATGTCATGTCTCTGGAGGATGAGACCTTTCTCGCCAGGAAGCTGTTTGTCATCAGTGCTGCGGCGCATGACAAGCCTGGCAAGAAAATCAAATTCTCTGGCTGGGCGATTGAGGCGAAGAATCTCCTCAAGAGCTACATACCTCTATTACGGGTCCGAGTAAATCCAAACGCTCCGTCATCGTCGCAGGCAAGACCTGGCCCAAGCATCTCGGCATCGGCACGTTCCAGCGTCAGTCCTTCGCTCTCGAATGTCTCTCGCGGTCTTCCAAAACCGACTCCGGCAGGTTCTGGAGTTCCATACCAGCCTGCTTCTCGCCCTTTCGTTCCTCCGCCGCCAGAGAAGACTCTCGAAGACATGCTCGCGACCAAGGACGATTCATCTGACGAAGACGAGGCTAGAAGCAGCGACGACGAGTCGACTGCCCAAAGACCGCCCCAGCAAGGTCTCGGTTTGCAAAACATAGGACCGCGAGAACAGCCCTTTTCCTTCACGATAGGACCAAGCGGCTTCAATGCAGATGCCAGCCAGAAGCAAACAGTCCCCTTAACCGCCGCTCGATTGGACATGCTTGCAGCGAATCGCGTCCGGCCTAATCAAGATTTAACGCCTATAAGTCGCACTCCGTCGTCCAACTCCAACGCAGCGACGACCGCGGTATCTGGAGCAAATGCAGTGCTCTCCCGTGCAACGCTACTGCAGAGTGGTGATGCGCGCGCCACTGGAAGAACATCGAATGTCAATGTTGCGTCGTCATCTCGAACGTCACTGTCACCTGCCCCTTCTTCGCAATTATCGTCACCAGGGACATCGCGTCGCGGTTCCTTCGATAGCCGGGCTACTACCCCGCTCACGAGTATCAGCAACGTGTCGGACTTCTATCGTCCACGAGCGTCCTCCGCTACGTTGTCCGTCGCCTCAATCTCCACGGCGTCATCGACTTCGGGTACAACACTGCTTACTCCTCGTAAGTACGATGAGGGACATGTCGGCCTGCTTATTCGCGAGAGGGACGAATATGTGCAATTCCGCTTGGCGCAACACGTGGAAGCTGGAGGTCTGATCAAACCACAATATGAGCAGTTCATGTGGCGTTGGCTACGACAGCAGGTCGATAATGGTAGTATGCCTTCGACGATCACTGGCAGTTATCTACAGTCGATCGGTCTGCATGACAATCCCCGGTCGATCGATTTGGGCCTATGGATCCGTTCGAAGCAAGCTGTCTGGTCACCCGTTGAGAGCCTGCTTCGCGCAGGAATCAAGCCCAAGGAATTCCCCTCTCACTTGATCCCCCACTCCCTCCTTCAACTCGACCTCTTGCTCAACCACTACAACTCCGAAATCAGGACTCAGCTCGCGCAACCTGTCACAGACTCAACTCTGTCGAACGAAGAGACACAAGTCCTGTTTGCCAAGCATACCGGCGATGAACTGGATAAATGGTTCTTGACTAAAGCAGAAGCGAAGAGGCGGAATGCCGCTTATGAGAGCGCTGGATATTGGGCCAAGGACGAGCCAAACGATATTCTCCGACGGAGTGAATTGACGAAGAGTAGGGGAAGCTCGCTGTCGATTGCCGCAGTGGGCAACGCTGCTGAGCAAGAAGGATTCGGAGGCCCTGATGGCCTGGACGCGGGCATGGAATCGGATGGAGAATCATTTCGATCTCAGTCACGAGCGACAAGCATGACACCATCTGATGGGTACGTCGATGAAGAAGTCGCCTCGGCGAGAAAGGACATATATCGCATCATGTCGACCATCAAGCACTCCGATCAGTGGTTAGCCAAGTCCAATAAGAAGGGCGACGAGCTGGACAACCTGGCGCAAGCGATGCGCGACGGAGACGCTATGGACGATCAAGGTGCTCCCTACGTCGTGGCTCTGCTGCAAGATGCTCTGCATGTCGGTGGCATACTGGAGAACGACTCGGAAGATGCCAGTGAAGAGGAAGATGAGGAAGATGACTCCGAAGAGGAGTTCATCGGCGACAGAAAGGCGGGTGGAACGATTAATACCCAGAAGAGGCGTCAGGTTGGAACTGAAAGTGGTGTCTCGAAAAGGCAGAAGAACGGGGACGACTGCATCGCAGCATCGGCTGGAAAAGGGCTACCTGCGCTGAAGAGAGGGCGGAAGGTCAAGGCCGTTCCTTCGGCACTCGACAGCGTTGGGGAGGCATCAGAAGTCACGGCCACGTAAAGCCGCGAGCACGTGTCGCCGTGCGCCACACTCGAAGTATGTCTGGAAGCGGAGAAGGGATTGCGCATTAGGTCATCAACCATCAACATTCACATTCACATTACACATTACACATTGCACATTGCATTTTACCCCTTCGATTTTTGTCTGTCTATATTTATCATGACCAAATGGTCGTTCATAGTCAACTACGACGATGCTGCCATAGCATGAAACCATGTACTGTCGATAACACAAGGTGTGCATGTGATTCGGCCTTTGAGGACTGCTTTCAGATGAGGCGTAATGAAAAGGCTTGGAATGCGAGATCCAGCATGGGTCGTTCCGGCGATAGGACGAGTGCGCCTCCATTTGACTAGGGATCACAATACGAGAGATTCGTAAGGAGGCATACGGTCCTCTGCCACCAGCCACATCCGGGCCAAAAGCTATCGGTACAGCAATGCACAGAGCAATGCCCAGCCGTGATGGACAAGGCGTCGATCGGTATAGGTGATGGTACTATGCATGCCGAAGCAGGCGTCTGAGGACGCCACAGGAATCATGCGGCAAGTGATATGCATTCGCATATACCGAAAATGGCAGAGTCGAGTGAAATACAGTGAAATGCCGTGATATGATTCCCGCCACTTGAACTTTGATATTTTCCTATCTACGGTGAGTACTGCCCAACTGCTTCTTCCGACTTCGTGTGCTAGTATACCACTATACTATGTGGCTTGCACATGCATATCATGGCGCTGATCCTAGTGGTGACTGACTGACTGACTGACTGACTGTGGGAGTTCAAGCATCGGAGTTCCGTCGAACAAGGCTGTTCATCCACTGTGGATGCGTAGTCACGCTGGATCCAGTAAACCGTTTGGGATATACGTACGTGCGATCGTCCTATTTATATAGCTAGATAACGCCCAGTCCGTTGAGAGTGACTAGGCATACGACATAAAGCGGCAAGTTACCCCTTGCGCCCATCATTCCACCTTGTGTTACATGGTTGATTAAGAATGGCGCCGGCACCTGCTTTGGTCGTATCGGCATTGGCATGTATGTCTTATATATCGGCTTGTCGGCTTGGGAAGGCGTCAGGGCCGCTGGACGAGGGAAGAAGAGGCACTTTAGCTATCCGATGTATGCCTAGAATGATCGGCGGCTGATCTGCCGGTGATGTACAGCTGCCAGCTGCCTACCTCGAGGCGCAGATGCCCATATGGGCAGACGCCGCCGATCCGTATTGGTGTTGAGCTATAGATAGTTCATGGCCTTGACTGTAGCTTGATACTTCTATATAAGAAGGACAGAACAGATTCCCCCTTCTCTCTTCATCCATATATCGACTCGTATCTCACTGTCACCGGTCCTGCCTTTCTGTCAGCACTGCTACGCTCCCTCATCACACCGCCGCACCACGGCACCGCCGACCAGCCCTTAGTCCGACCCCCTCGATTCATCTTCTTTCCCGTCATCCTCTCTACCTCTCACCGTAAACCTCCTCCCCCCTTCGCCCTCCGTTACCGCTCAACTATCGACCTAGCCAGTCTTAAATCTACACCCCTACCCAAACGCACGCACGCACGCACGCACGCACGCACAATGCGCATCTCGCTCTCCCTCTCACTGGCCATCCTCGTCGCTCCGCTCCTATCAGTAATGGCAGCCCCGGCTCTACCTCTGGCCGCCTTCCAGCCAACGCGGGCAATCGAGTCTCTCAATGATCCCTCGGAATTGCTGCCTATCAAGATGCGGGTCAGGTCCCCTTCGTACGAAGGAAATATCAGGCGCAGGATGGTCTGAATCAGTCGCAGTCGGCGCTCTGATCTGCGAGGTGGCGAGCTGCTAGTGAGCTCGTGCACTAGGTCAGTGTTCGATGATTGATTGTCCCGAGAACGATCGCTGACGCCATAATAGACTCTCATACTCTCTGTCCCAGTTCGATCCCAGCTTGGCTCGAAGGGTGGACCACTATACCTCGTGAAGGAATATACCTTGTTATGGACATTTACCCATTGAACTGGCCTCTTCTACTTCTTTACCCGAATGCATGAGCCATATAATCTCACTGGAATCGAGCGAGTGTCGAGCATGTCCAGCTATGTAGCAATGAAAGATGAGCAATAATGAAATCTGAGTCTGTCATACGGTGGTGAACTACAGCTGTCCGTGCCTGAGTCGATCAAAGCAAAGATTTCGGCGACCACTCAGTCATTCGTCTACCACTCAACCATTCAACTTTCAGCTCTCATCTATCCTTGATACTTGTTTCTCACACTATACAGGGTACAATAACGCCGAAAACAGCAGTGATAGCGCTCACATCATGGTGAACCAAACAAATGCTCCAGCCAGTAGCACTGCGGCGCCCAGTGCAGCTAGCGTTGCAGCGGGCAAAGCTGCTGGTCGTGCCCGGCATCAGGCCAATTTAAAGAAATACGGGAATCCACTACCTATCTTCCTGCCTGCGGTGTCTGGGCCCGGCTCAAGCTCTTCTTCGAGTAGCAGCCTGAACCCGTTCTCCTCATTATCGAACTACTTCTCTTCGTCGGCGTCGACATCCTCCAAGATACTCATACCGGAATGTATAGGGACGTTCGACCCGCACACACGGTCGATATGGGTGACGGACCCGCTCTCCATCCAGACGATATTCACGCGTGGCTTCTTCGGGAAGGGATCCCTCAGTCGTTCCGAGCCCAGCTGGAGGGACAGGCGGGTCGACGCTGTCAAAGGCGGCGAGAGCGCTGCTGCAGAATTACTGCGAGAGAAGCGCAGGGTCGAGAGGAGGAAGTTCAAAATTGATCGAGCGCAGGCTATGCTTGATGCTGCTAAACAGGCAGAGGCTGTACTCACCGGCACGAACGCGACGGCATCGGCGGTAGTTCCGGGGACGCCTGCAGCGCTAGAAGATGATGCTGAGGATGATGGCCAAGAAGGCGAGAACGACGGACTGCTTCGCCCTGCTTCCCCTACACCGTCAACGGCAACGAGTATCACTACGACGGTCATCGATCCAACGACCTTGACACCGCAGACATTCCTCGTCCGACCTACTAGACCAGATTCGAATCGGAATAGAGGACGAAACGCATTCCGTCGCAGGCCCGCGACCGCGACAACGTCTACGTCTACGCCTACTTCTGTTCCCGCTCAACAGCAAGAGCAAGCCGCTACCGAACCGGTCACTCTTCCTCAAACCGACAGTGCTCCCGCCCCAGCCCAAATCATAGGTGCGCCTGCGGCTGAAGACGATGAGGACGATGATGACGAAGGGAGCGATTTCGACGAAGCGATAGTCGAGGAGATGGAGCATCTGCAATTGGGATTGGAAGAGGCTTTATTCCTGTCTCTAGGTTTGGGCGTATTGAAGATCTACGATCCAGTGACGGTGAGTGCCCCGTGTCCTCACATCATTCACAGAATGCTTGGAGTATGTACACCATACTGATGATGTTTATCGCTATAGGAGACGTACCCTGCCCCAGGACCCGACCTGTTCTCCCTCCTGCTCACACCCTCAACCTCACTTACCCGACCACTCCTCACGACCCCATCCCTGACCTCGTCGACGCCCATATACCCGGCTCTGCTCCCAGACGATCCCCTGCTAGTCTCGTACGTCGCCTACCACCATTATCGATCGCTCGGATGGGTCGTGAAGACCGGTATCAAGTTCTGTGCCGATTGGCTGCTGTATCGCAAAGGACCCGCATTCTCTCATTCTGCGTGAGTGCGCTGTGCGCCGTGCGCCGTGCTTCTTACTACCAACATATATATCAGTTTGCTGACGAGGACACGTGGTACTCTTTGGCGTACGTGCAGCTTTGCGATGGTGGTCATCCCCGTCTACTCTGATCCTGCCGACAAGGTCAAGTCGCCCTTCGGTGATACGGACTGGTACGAAGAGCGCATCTCGTGGAAATGGATGAATACAATCATGAGAGTCAACTCGCTCGTCCAGAAGGTACGTTCGCGCGCTCCCGCCTTTGGACTAGCAAGTAGTATGTGCTGATGCTCGTACTTAGACCGTTATTGCTGTATACGTTACTATCCCCTCTCTCTCATCTTTCCCATCCAGTGCGAAGTTGCCGAATGGTTCTCTCGATCTGGCCAAGAACGACCTTGATAGTCTGTTGAGGCGATATACCATCCGCGAAGTATCACTCGTGAGTCTTTTTCATATGTCGCTCCCATCACCTTATCACACTCGCTACCATCACCTCAACGTCCTCTCCTCCGCTCAAGCACATCATGTTCGTACTGACGTTTCATTCTTGTAGACTCGCTTCGGACCCGCAAGAAGGAGAGATTGAAGTTGAAGACCACGACGTGGCGAGCTTGCATCACACAGGATCGCCAAGTGTACATATACAGATATGCATGTAAACAATACAGACAACGCCAAATACCCAAATCGTGTTTGATTCGCTGATTAAAAAAGGTAATCACAAGCAAGCTCCACCCCCTCCGGTGAAGTATACGTACGCCAACCATCTCTATGACCGCATCTCAAACGCGGTCTCGACGTTTATCGCGGTCGTCCTTCTCCCAAACGACAGCTCTAAATATGTCGGATGCGCATTGACGGGCGGACCTATTCAGAAATCACCAAGATATATCAGCTCGATCTTTCTTCCCAACCGCGAAACAAACTCACGATCTCGACAAAGATAGGTCGCAATTCCGCAATAGCTGTGGTCTCGGGTGGCGCAATGAGTTCGTCTAGCTTCCTAGCCTTTCGACGAGCTTTGACGCTCTTGTAATTGGCCGTGGCAGCAGACTGGGTTGATAGCGGTGTTCGAGGCGTCGTCTTCCCCTTTTCTTTCTCTTCGGTCTTCTCCTTCTTCTCGACGTCGGGCGCTTTGCGCTTGAAGTCAAGGGAATGGCGGATAGATCGACCGATGGACGACCCGGATGCTCGACGAGAGTGCGCTGCTTCTCCTTGGCCTTGGTCCGCGGCAGAAGACGGGGAGAGCGTCGCCTGCGCTTGTGCTTGCGCATCACTGGTTCTGCGCGAGGTGTCGATGGAGCTGCGCTCGCTCACATCGTCGTCGGGATCCAACAACGTCCTCCCTTGCTCGTCATCCATGTCCTCGTCGTACTCCTCCTCGCTCTCCTCATCTGCCAAGTCACCAGCATCGCCAATAGCCGTCTCACCAATGCTCAAACTCGCCATCACGCTGTCCAATAACGCTGCCTCTTCGTCAGCTCCCGCTCCAGCTGCGTCCAGACCACTAGGCCCATCCCCAGCCTGCCTGAATCTTCTCCTGATTTTCTCTTCGTGAGCAACTTTGAGCTTGTAGTGATATTGCGCTACTGCATCGACTTCCCGCATCACAACTCGTCTGGCGTCTTCGGAAGCGGGTAGGATGAATTCCAGGTCTAGAGGCTCGGGTAATCCATCTCGAGCGTAATTCAGGAATAGCTCGATCCATGACATGAGAGAGTCGAACAACCCTTGGCCCTTGGAATGAACATTGTGCACAAAGGAGTAGAACGATTGTTCGTGCCGCTGCACAAGGTCGATGAAGGTCTGAACGGTTCGTTGAGGATCTTCTTGCGATACTACAGCGTATGATAACATGTATCAGCTTTTGACCAACCACATAGCCGGCACTGGTCGACCTTGCACTCACACTCTTCGACCTGCTCAACCGTTCTAATCGTGTCGTTGATGAATGCTTGCATATCGCTGAGCGAGTCGGCGATGCTAGCAGCTTTGTACACTTGAGCCAGCGGAGCGTAGAAGATCGTGATGATGTCTTTGAGTAGCTCGGCAGTGACACCCTGTGACGCAAGTCAGCGTTCAATAGACCATCTCTAAGGTCCGCACTACGTAAACTAACCTCGAAGATCAGCGCCAATATTGCCTCCTTCTCCCTCTTACGCGTCCATAACTTGAGAAGTATGCTTAGATCCTCGAACAACCATGCGTCGTCCGTTTCAGGACCCATGTCGTCGTCTGAATCTTCCATCTCCGCTTGGGCTGCCTTGTACTCCTTGTATGCACGGGTGGCCTTTGCCACTCTTTGGAATTGTGGTCGGGAGAGAGTTGGGACATCCGGTGAGCGGAGAATAATGACAAGCAGGTCAGTACCCTCGGAGGCTATCAAATGACCGTCAGTCAACTCATCCTCTCGAGACATAAGACTCTCAACTTACCTGCATCTTTCCGGAAGACCTCCTGGATCTCGAACGGCGCGGTAGCATAATGCTCAATCTTCTGGCAGAGCACCGGGTCGTCGATCTTATCTTGAACCGTGTCGATATCCTCAGCCAGCAGGCGGAGGTCCTCGGTCAACGAGGAGGAGAACATGCGCTGGAGCAGACTCTGCCCGCCAAACGGTCGAGCCAGGAAGAGATCCAGCACGCCTGATAGTCGAATATCAGGACCCATACTGTACAGAATGTGAACATCGACTTACCTCGAATCATTGCCATGGGGTTCGAGATTTTGAGGATTCCCTTCAAGACGAAGTAGGGCATGAGGCCATGCAATCTCTTAACGTTGGTAAGGGTGTCCGAGGCGGTATCGGATGCAACGAACAGCTGGAATATAGTTGCAGCAAGGCTGGAGACGCGTTGTTTTAGCAAAGGTAGCGGCATATGTGAACGGGACACGCAAAACGTACGAGATCCTGCCCCATTCCAGCACGCTCGCCTCAGCTTTCGGTAGATCCTCTACTTTCTCGACCCTCTTCACGACGTCGAAGACATTCTTCAGCCCGCCTTCTTTGCTGAGGACGTCGCCTTTGAACTGCGCCAATCCCTCTCTGAGGGCCTCTATCCGTTTCTCTGCCTCCTCCCTGAACCGTCTGCGGCCCTCCTCTCTCACTGCATCAGCCTCAAGTCGACGCTGGCAGTCGGCAGCTTCCACGGGTGTGAGTGCCGTGGGCGCGGAGAGGAGGAAGGAGCGCAATATCGGCGAATCGATAATGAAGGGTAACGATAGTACAGTTTGCAAGTATGCACGCAGAGTCAGACGGTTCCTCTCACGTGACAAAGGGGTACCGGACGTGTTTGGGGAAGTGGGCGAATCGGAGCCAGCAGTGCTGGGGTTGGGTGAGCTGGAAGGTGAGCTTGAGGAGCCGTACACCAGGCGCATGGGGTTGTAAGCACTGTAGCCGGTGGATACGGGAGCTGGAGCAGCCGCTGCAGTTGTAGTCTTGTCTTTAGGGGGCGGCGCTGGAAGAGGGTAATCGGGGAAAGCCATGCGGAGCTGTATAGCGCCTATGAGCCATTGGGATTCGCTTTCCGCAGAGTAACATACCTCATCGGACAACCGCTTGAAGTCACCATATCTTCTAGAGACGAAGACGTCCGAAACGCCAGAGCGACTTGTGCGAATGATAAATTCCTAGTATCGCTGGGTCAGCCTTGATCAAGTGACAAATGTGACCAAACTCACTTCGTGGCTTCTATGTCTGACTCTACCCTTTTCGGTTACCAGCCTCACCCCGATGACATTGACCTCGAATCCTGGTCCAGGAGCTGGCGCTGAGGTACCTTGCTCGCCCGACGAAGGAGGTGGGGGAGCATGTTTCGCGGCCCATTTCTTCCTGCGTTCCTCTTGTGCTTCTTCGAGCCTTCTCAATTCTGATTGACCAATTCGTACCACCTCCTCGCCCGAGGTGAGCTTGATACCTACGCCGAACATGAGTGCGACGTGCTTCTCCATTTTCTGCCAAAGCTTTTTCCTTTCCAAAGCTTCCTTTTTCTCTTCTTTGCTCATCAAACTCTCGGCGACTTCGCGTTCGGAGTCGGTCAATGTCGCATGAGCCGCAGCGCCAGTAGTGGCGAGGAATGAGGAGAGGAAGGGCTGTACTTTCGCTGACCAGAATGTCGGGGGTGCGGTAGCTAAGAAGGGGAAGGGAAGGAGGAATTGGTGGAACATGAACCGTAGGAAGGGCAAGTCGCCCACAGAGCCTTCCGTACGAGAGACTTCGGACACGCGAGCTAACGCTTCCTTCTTGGCCGAGTCTGATAAGACGAATGGATCGCCTAGTAGGCCCAGTGCATTGGCGCCGAGGACTGGGTCTGTGAGGAGATTCAGCTCATGGGAGACTTGAAGGTTGACCAATGTCTTTTTCAGATAATGAGCTCGTAAAGGCGTCAATGTCGTGGGCGGCTCCATGGAGGAGGAGGGCAACGACGAGTGATACGGATGAAGATGTGCTGCTGAGCTTTGTGCCGCTGAAGCTGAGGGCGGTGGTGGCGGCGGTGCTGCCGTCGCTGCTGCTGATGCTGGAGCACGTTCGTCCTGTCCAGCAGAATCGGTGTGCGGCGGCGGCGGAGGAGGTAGCGATTTATTGGGGCGTGGAGGGGCATTGTCTGGCGGTTGAAGTGATAGTGTCGGTGCGCGAGGTGGAGAAGGAGGCGAGGTGAATTGCTGTGCCAGCTCGAATGCGACGGTCGCGCCTAGATCTTCTTCATTTGGCGGCGGAGGAGGAAGAGCACGTTCGGGGGCTCGGCCACTCTGCTGACGCCGCGGCGCACGAGCCTTATACGGGAGGTTATTGGGGTCGAACGACATGACGGACGAGGACGCGCTGAGGTTGTCTCAGGAGAGCGCCGGAGGGTGTGTAGAGGCTAAGATCAAGTGCTAAATGTGCACAGACAACGACAATGAGTTGAAGCGTTTAGAAAGCGGTGAATACGAGTACTCTACGTGATTTAATCGTAGTCGTTTTCGCTAATGACGTATTTCCATCACAAGGGGGTGTTATCACAAATAGCTGTTTATCACTCAACCTATCCACGCTCATATGACAGAGTACATGCACGGAATGCATGCAGTGAGTAACGTGATTTATGAGTAAAGAACATATTGGTATGCCTTTATGACAATGCGTGTGCTGTGTGCGCAGAGCTGGCAGAGGCGCGTGTAAGCTACAACGTCCAGAGACAGCACGAGCGTAGTGTATGCAACTGGGGGACACATTGACTGGCGCGACTGGCGAGAGAGTACAAGGATTCATTTCCGACACACTATGCTTGACAAATTACACGAAACATGGGTAATACACAACAAAGAGACTTCTAGCGATCTAGCCGTTTATACTGATCTGATCTGATCTGACGGATTGTCCGTTATGCCTGCGCGATCTTGTTGGCGACTGTCCGTTCCTTCTCGAGCCTCTCCTTGTTCGCCTGGAACGCAGCGTCGCGACACGCTTGCATGCCGGTGCTGAGTAGAGCAGAGGATGTCAGCGAGTCATCTAACGCATAGTTCACAGCTGAGATGGTATTAAACTCACCAGTTATGTGCTTCTGGGGTACGGTGGGTGGAACAAAAGACACGCTGGCAATGTGGGCAATCGCCCGCAATCCTTAATGCAGCGGAAGGACACTGTGTAGGGTTCGCGGTCATCTCAGGTTTGGGCGCATCGGCGGGCGTTTCTGTTGTGGGCGAATCGGCTTTGGGGAGAGTGGGGATGTTGTAGACGACGCGGTACTGGCAGCGTTTCTTGGCGGGCCTGAGGTGGATGGCGTGTGGTCAGCACGATAAAACAGGTAGACAAAGGAGGATGATGAATGATTGGGGACTACAAAGGGATAAACTGTACTCACATGATGCAGGTGGGTGTAGGTGTTGATAAGTGGTAGATGAGTCTCGATGTTGAGTTACTTGGGTGGCGATAAGGTTATCGACGAGTCGAGATAGATACTTATATATCTATCTGCAGGTGACACTTGATCCTATGCGCAGACTAGGCTGTGTAGCTGAAAGGAGGGCGGGGTGAGACTATCGATACGGGATATGTGGGTAGTTGACTGGCTGAGTCTGACTCGGGTGCGGTGTCTCGTCTGACTAACGAAGCAGTACGGGGAATGTGGTGTACGATACTATCTGGGTGATAGTCAAAGTTGTCTGATGTATGTATGAGTCAAGTATCGATGGTTGGGTGGCAATGCGTTGATGAGTTGAGTGACGAAAGAAGAAGAGAGGGATGCTCGTGTGATATGCGATATATATGGAATGTGATAGAGACTACTAGTGGCAAGTGCAAGTGCGATTGCAAGTGGCAAGCTGTACCAAACGGTTAAACGCTTACGCATACGGATGCGTGCAAGTGGGTTGATTGGAACCGGGTGAATGTGGCATTACCGTATTACCATAACAGTGTAATTCAGGGTCTGTCTAATTGGGAGGCTCCAACTGTAATGGCAGAGGGGCGGGACAAGGCCGGTTCTAATCGACTCGCTAATCTGGCTCATTACGTAATGTGTCCCCCGATTACGGACGCGGTCATGACGGGCTATGCACTGCAGCTGCAGAGGCTGTGTTTTCCATCGGAACACATGCAATGACACCTTTGAACGTCATCAAGTTACCACCGCTGGCACACCATCGAATGGCCCTATTCGTGATGCTCAAGCAAAACAGTAGTTGCAATGATATGCTCAGGAGAGGTTGGTCGGTACACAGGCGCTGTCATGGCTCTGCGCGTATATACCAATACGGCCGGTTCCCATTTATCCGGCGTCTAGAATTGGTAGATAGAGTAGCTATACCGACGAGTGACCTGTACGCTCCATCTCTGTTCAACTCTCATTCTGATCGTCTCGATCCATGTGACGGGTTTCCACAGACAGGCGTAACTGTGCCTCTCGAGAAATGACATGCGATACTGGCTCTGGGGATCGAGACACCTTGAAAGCGCGACTCGTCTGTTATCGCGCCAACGGGCGAAGCTGGTATGATATTACCCGGGTTTGTCCGCCTTTTACGTCACCGTGATCTGGCCATCGATTCCACCTGTTATCTCTACCATCGAACGCGAGCGTCATGTGAGCGTGTGAGCGTTGGGCATGTGGTATGGCTATGCTGGATAGTAGAATAAGAAAGATGTATACTTGTACTGTGCTACGTTTGATGTGCATACACTAGTCTCGATATGTGTGGGATAGTTGCGCTGTACGCGACGCACGATGGGCCGTTGGTTGCTGAGGGTGAAGGAGGTCGCGAGGGATTGACTCGCCAGTTGGAAGAGAGTCTGGAGAGGATCGTGCATCGTGGTCCGGATGGGAAGGGGACCTGGATCAACGACGATATGACCTGTGGTGAGCATCGTGGTCTACACAAGATAGTGCAGTATGAGTGCTGATAACTTGCGGAACACTCTCAGCACTCGCCCACGTCCGACTGTCTATCAACGACTTGTCGCCTAGCGGGTCTCAACCGCTGCACTCCCCCTCAAACACTATACACGCAGTAGTGAACGGGGAGATTTACTCACACAACTTACGCTCCTCGCTCGAAGCTGGCGGGTACGCATTCCGCGGCCATTCCGACTCCGAGCTAGTCATTGCGCTCTACATGCAATACGGACTCTCGTTCTTATCGTACTTGCGAGGCGAGTTCGCCTTAGTATTATACGACGAGACGAACGACATCTTCATTGCTGCGCGAGATCGATATGGCATCAAACCGCTCTTCTGGCGATTGGCCGAAGGCGCAGAACACGGCTCGAAACAGGGCGTGCAGAACGTGCAGATCGCCGCGGAGATGAAGGCGTTTCTCGAGTTGGGCTGGGAGCCAGAGTGGGATGTGGCGGCCATAGTGGACGGAGGGTGGGGTCAGGATACGCGCACAGTCTTCAAGGGCGTCAACAAGTTGCGTCCTGGGCATTACATGATCTGCAGGCCTGGGTCTACGCCGGAGATCAGGCAGTACTGGGATCTTTCATACCCCGACAAGGTGAGTCTTCACCACCATATTCTCTACACCCAGCTTGAGGAGTACTCGTCTGACTCTGGGTACAGACGGTACAAGATCCGCGCACAGAGGAAGACCTGGTAGTGCAAGTCCGAGAACTACTGCTCGACTCTGTCAGACTCCGCCTCAAAGCCGATGTCCCGGTCGGGATCTACTTGTCGGGTGGGATCGACTCTTCCGCTTTGGCGGGGATGGCAGCGCACCTGGTCCGAGAGGAAGGGATCAAGATGGGCAGTCAGGATGCGGGGAAGGAGAAAGTGTGTTGTTTCAGTATCGGCTTTGACGAGTCGAGCGGATTCGACGAGAGTGGTGAGCGGTCTTCATTCTTCACCTGTCTTGAGACTAGATCCAACATAGCTGACTCGCATGGTACGATTTCCGCAGCCGTCGCCGAGCGCACAGCGTCGTTCCTCGGCGTCAACTACCTCCGGCACCGCATGTCCGAATCCCTCCTAGCGGAGAACTACGAAGAAGCGGTGTATCACGTGGAACACCACACGCACGACCTCAATTTTGTTGGGAAATACGCGCTGTCCACTATCCCTCGGCAACACGGCTACAAGGTAGTCTTGACTGGGGAAGGGGCCGACGAGCATTTCGGTGGTTATCCGCTCTACCTACCGGATTTCTTGCGCGAGCCGGATATGGCGCGGCCTGGCGCAGGGCTGGATCTGGACGCAGAAGGGGAGCGAGAGCGGGTGGTGGCCGAGCAAGAGAAGGTGGTGATGGAATCATACAAGATGATCGGGGCTCGCTCCGACCTATTTGGTCCCTCGCGCGCAGCCACAGAGCTGAACAATACGTCGACCGTCGCCTCTATCCTGGCGTTCACACCGCACCTCTCCAGGTTCGCGCCGTGGGTCCGGACGAAGTACGCTCACGTCGATCCGAGAGATACAGTCTCCAACAACGTCTCGCCCTCCACAAAGCTGCTCATGAGGGAGAAATGGCACCCGCTGCATTCGGCATTGTATTATTGGACCAAAGGGCATTTGGCCAATCAGTTCTTGAGCTGTCTCGGCGATCGTGTGGAAATGGCGCATTCCATCGAAGCCAGGACGCCATTCCTCGATCACCCGTTAGCGGAATTCGTGAACAACCTCGCGCCGACACTCAAGATCAAGTGGGTGGAGACGCCGGGCCAAGAATCGCGCGACGGGCTGTCGGTCGGAGGAAGACAAGGGCACTTTGTCGAAAAGCATATTTTGCGCGAAGCGGTCAAGCCGTTTGTCACGGATGAAGTGTATTTACGGAGGAAACACCCGTACTCTGCTCCAACGAGGTATCCAAAGGACGGTCCAGTCGACGTCCTACTTCGACGCATCCTGACGCAAGAGAGCGTTAGCAAGTTGGGCTTTGTTGATTGGTCCGAGATGGAGAGTAGATTAGATAGAGCGTTTACCGATGAGCTAGCACAGGGAGGCAAGGAGGCGGACGTGGCTGCCTTCAGATCGGCGTTGGAGGTGGCGTCTTGGGTCGTGCTCAGTGAGCGATTCGGTGTCAAGACGGCCGTACCGAGAGCGCTGCCAGGCAAAGCGGCGTCGTGATTCTTAGACTTTTGGGTTGAACGGTCGATCACCTCTTCTCTTATACATGCATAGATCAACCTGTGACCTCGGAACTTCGGCGTTAGCAACTCTCGGTCGAATTAGCCAGACGACATGTTCACGAGTATTCCAGTATCGGAGGAGTATCAGCAGGCAGTCAGTATTCACTAAGACACAATGAGGAAGTAACTGGAAGACCAATCATTGTTCCCCATTGCTCTCGAGACAGTCAGTGCCTCGACCACATCACGGGGCTAGGCATCGTGAGCATGGCCTTTCACGCGAGATCGCCTTGCATGAACCGTATTCATGTGCAGGTATAAGCGGTGTGGGCTCTACCGATAGAGAAGAGGGGATAACAGAAGAAAAAGGGATGGGAAAGGGTCTGCATGGATGATCAGCTTGCCGTCTCTGCGTCGCCAAACGGCTAGCTGGACACACCTTGACAGGTCCACCATAGACTATATCCCATCTACCTTCTAACAGCCTTCTCCATCACTGCAGGCGATTGAACAGATTGTAGCGAATTAGGTAGTGTACGACGTAAAGAATACGATGGCAAGCAGATAAGAGGGATTGAGTGGATCAGTACTGATCTTGAACGATTGCGACAGAGCCGTCACTCACTCGCGTCCTTTGTGATCTCAGAGTAGTCGGTGGCTTGGATCTCGATAGCGATGCCTGGGATATGGACTCAGCCTTGCTACTTTCTGGTGCAATGCGAGGTCAGCGAGGGGTGAACTCACCATCGAGTCTGCGGCGGAGGGCCTCCTTGGAGGAAGCGAAGACCATCTTGTTGCGGACGTTTGCGTCGTCTGGGGACCTGTGGGCGTACGGTGTTAGCGGGGCATGTCAAGTCAAAGAAATGATAGTGAGAGATAAACGACTGACCACATGACAAAAGCCAACTTGTTCCTCACGCCCTCGCCTCCGGGGAGGGTGTACTCGAAATCGTACACTGCCCAACGACACTCCTTCTCCGGAAGCTCCTTGACAAAGGTATCGTAGTCCTTGTCCTCGGACGACTTGAGGACGATGATGGAGCGCTTATCGTCCGACAGGCCGTAGATGATGTACGAGATCTTCTTGCCCGTCTTGAGCTCTTGGTACTTTTCCAAGCATTCTTGGGTCTGCGCGGGGTCAGCGGGCGGGCACAATTATGCGACGCAGATGGTGGGGATGATAGAGATGGGGGGATGTTAGGGATGTTAGGGATGATAGGAAGGAAGAGGTATTCTGCGAAGCATGATGGGATGATCGCACGAGCAGCAGCTACAGTGTTGTCGCACCGCTGCTCACTCCCTTGAGCATCTCGAAACGATAGCGGGTGGGTGACTGTTTATGAGGAATGAGGGATAGACAAGCACACTCACAGGTTGGACACCGGACGACTATCAGCGACGCACAACGCACAGCGCACAAGACGATAACAACATCAGCCGCAATTCCAGTGAAGCCCAGATTTATCCCTCTCTCCTGATCAGGCGATCAAGCCAGTCGCAGAGCTCACCATGTTTGAGGAATGTTCGTATGGATCTAGATAAACAATAAACAGATGTTATTGTATATGTTCAACGATGTTATGACGATTGAGAGCAGGTTGGTGAGACGAGGGAGCAAGGGAGAGCGACGGTGACGGTGACGATGAGGCGCGTGGCGCGAGCATCCAGTATCCAGCGTCCGGCATAACAGCTTTTACCCTTAAATCAACACTGGCACCGTACGCTGGGTATACCCGAGCAGTAATCAGTGTGGCACTTTACATCATACCAGCTTCTATGGTTCCTCGACTATGCATTGATACAAGTTACCATCTATCCTCCTTGTTCGTTTATCTAGGTCACTGCATGCGCACATGCACATAGTAATGACTCGCTCCCAAACCCTCCCACGTTGCATGTATCGTCGCACAGCGACTATGCCCGAGCGAAAGCTTCTTCCAAGAACGAGTGGTCTGCGGTAGACAGATTCAGCGATCATCCACAAGTTATGCACGGGATCCACTAGCACTCACAGCTGTATGCACGCCGCGTCCCCTTGTCCGACGTTGCCTCGCCATCTTGCTCAGCCTCAACTTCTGTCCCCTCCGGCATGGCGTCCACCAGGAATCGAATGGTCTCCTTTGGCAAATGAGCATATTCGAAGTCGAGGTCCGTCACATATGCCTATTGAAAACGCAGCTTCCTGTTAGCTCGTTGCTTCACCCCGGTCGAGCCATGGGCAAGAAGATAGTTCCGCTCACCTTGCCCCCTGCTACACCGCGGAATGCTTCGCGAAGCTGCTCAGGCGAAGAAGCGTCGTCTTTGGTGAGGTCGACCTGAACATCATAGTGGAAAGTGAGTGAGCCGGTACACGCAGCTATAGCGGGGCAGCTCTCACCAGTAGATCCAGCCAGGCTTCATATGTTACCGCGCCGAACTTGCTTTCCAGCTCGGCGTATATCGCGCCAATCTCCTCTTCCTGCTCAGCATACATCAGCGCTATTCCGATAGAGTGGAGAGCAGTGTAACCCACCGCGTACACGATACCAAGACTCGCCAAAGCCGAGTGCATTTCCCATACACCAAGTGTCTAAAGCGAGTGCAATGATCAGCATTTCCAACCGCTAACGCGCAATGTACTCCTTGTGAAATCTGTCATACTCACGTTGGTCTCTTCCCATGCGAAATGCTTGAAAGTGGCTTCAAACTCCTCCAGCTTGGCCGGAGTGACATTCGTATGTTGCGCCGAGACCACCTGCGGGACAAGGTAGAGATCGAATTCAGCTGTGCGCATGGTGTCAATCCGCCTGAATGCAGCTAACCTGGTTGTCCACAAACGTGATCTTCTTCTTCACCCCCGCTTCAGCTGTCTCAAGCTCATACTCGAGGTCATCAAAGGTCAAGACAGTGTAGTCGTTCTCCTCCACTTTGGCTTCCAGACAGCTACGGTTGACCGTGGCAATATCCGTTGTAAGGACATCGCGGAGAGGGGGAATGTTCTCCGATAGACGAGACAGTGTCTTTCGTTGCTCCTAAAACACATGGATGCCAGGTTTCAGCTGAAGCCGCCGCGGAGCGCACATGCTTTCCACTCACTGCTAGCGGTCCTTTCAAAGCACCGATTGCCTGCTCGATCTGCTGAAGCTTGGCCACAAAGTCCTCCGCCGCTCGAGCAAAGCTCTTTCGCAGAGCCTCCTTGATTCTACACGGTTATCAGCATGATCCGTCAGAACGTGAACCCACTCTCTAATCCTCGCATTGATGTAGCGGCTTCTCGCCGTCTCAGCTACCAAAAAGGCGGCCCATTGTTGCTCCAGATCCTGCAATAAGGCATCAGCTGCAAATACGTTGTGAGCAGCTGATCTGCTGACCTCGAGGCGCAGGCCGTTTCTTGGCTCCCACGGTTTCAGCGCGTAGGTTTTCAGTTTGGTCTGGATGTTACTATATAGCGCTGCGAGTTCTTGGCGCTCTTTGACCCAGCCGCGCTTGCTTGTCCGCTTGTACTCATTGAAGCGGCTCAAATGAGCGATAGCGTCAGGGTACGTAGCAGGCGGGGCCGAGTTGGACCATGACGAATGTGTCGACTCGAGGGCAGAAAGAAGGACAGACATGCGCCTCTCAAAGTCGTTCTTATTGGTCCTGGAAGGGTTGTCAGCTACAGCGGGTCTGGAAAAGTGGGAGGTAGCTCACCAGACCCCCTGCATTAGCTCGGCAAACTTCTCCACTCGTCTTGCTCCAGTCTCCGCTTTGTCTGCAGTCGCGGTCAGCTTGTCTCGATTACTCGCAAAATGTGAGCTCACCTTCGGAGGAGAATTTGTGGAAGAACTCGGCCACATAGGTCATCACGGACCGTTCGTCGGGTACATCTACGTCGCACAGATCGCTGACTTCTAGCAATCGCTGCGAACCAGTCAGCGACGTACGAGGTCTACTTGACTTACCGGAATGCCCAGCCTTTCTGCAGCGACTTTAAAAGCAAGCTCTGTGTTTCCTCGCCTATCGCTTTTATTCAGACTGTGATAGTCGAGGAGCTCAGGTCGATGACGGTGAATGAGTGCGCACCTGATCGGCGACATTCGGTATCAGCGACAGGGTCCTCGTAATGTGAAGACGCAGATGATGAAGTGAAGGCAAAGATGATCGAGTGAAGACGCAGACGTACAGTGCTAGACCATCCGCAAAACTGCCCTTGAAATTCTGCACATCCACCTCAGGAGCATAGGAGGTGGTTTTGCGCTGACACCACAGTAAGAGACCATCACGAGCCGAGAGACCTTCTTCAGTGATACTAGCGATGGTGAAGCGGAGGATGAGGGTCCATATCTGCAATTTCGTATCCGTTGTCAGCTGTCAGTGATCTCACAAATAAGCTGTGCTCGAACGAACCATTCCTAGGATGAGCTTCAGATTGCCGTCGACGATATCCTCCGGACCGATATTGGTGAGTTTGATGCCTTTGCCCCGGATGAAGCCTAGTGCTTTTGACGCGTTCTAGGTAGTTTGGAATCCGAGATCAGCTCAATCAGGCCTTCGCAATCAAGGTATAGAGAGAGCTGACATACCTCTGCCTTTTGTACCCGCATCGTAGGCTTTTTGACGTATCTTCCCAAGCTTTCTTCCGACATGATTTCCTAGCATTAGAGACAGATCGGTTAATCTCGAGCACACACTGCTGACGTTCCTGTGACTTACGAGGAGCTAAGGTATCTCGTCAGCTTGCCTTCCACTAGCCAGTAGAAAGGTTGCGAAAAGAAAGTCGCGATTGTGTATCTCACTTGGATGAGCTTGACACCATTAGAGAAATCCCTCACGAGGTCCGTCATCGGCTCCAATCCTTGGCTCTCGAGCTGCTTATTGAGCCTGCAAGGGATGTCGTCAGTCGCTACCTCATGCTACTCAGCACCTATATGAACTGACCATTTGCAGAATGTTCTAATGTATCGAATGACCAGGCGTGAATGAAATAGCGTCAGCGGCAGAGTAGGACACATATTGTGGTAAACGGCGAAGAGAAGCAAGCTCACCTAGCTTGGATATCGGCCCACTCGTACTCTGCGCCAGTGACCAATCCCCCGCCGGCAGTCGCTGCTGCTGCTGCGGCGGCGCCCACATGACCGATAGTCGGACTACCGATACCGCCATTAGAGGACTGACCAAAGGTCATTGCGCCCAAAGACTTTGCTCTTCCGTGTCCCGGTACGAAAGACCTAGTTCCCTCTGTTGAGGAATACGGTGAAGGCGGTGTAGGATAAGCGGAAGTGGAGGAAGTATGTGCCGAGCCTCGGCGGTCCATCGCTATTGATCCTGCGCCCGGGGAGAACATGGTGGCGATCAAAGGTTGCTCTTTCCCTTTCAGCAGGTATGCAGAACAGACGAAGAAGTAAAGAAAGTGTAAGAAGAAAAGTGGATGACACAATGAGTCATGTCGTAAACAAGCAGGAAAAGAAATCAATAAAACAAGGTCGCGTTTCAGGTTGATCATTCTCACTCCTCACGCGCTCTACGCTCGGACCTCGCCGATGTTATGGCGGCATTTTGAAAACATTGTTGCGGCGTCACAACGGTGCTTTTATCCTTCCCAAGTAACACACCGCCAAACATGAACCAGCTCGCTGACTGCGAACTATTCTCCGGGGCTGTATATTGCATAGGCTTTGGGCGTTAGAGTAGGGGAAACGGCGGCTGACAGGTCACAGCGGGCAGTGCGGTCGGAAGTCTGCGGCATGGGCAAGCCGCAAAACAGGACGAAACTCTCTATACATCATCGGAACCACCGCTCTCGAACTAGCCCTAGAGCTCATGGCGATGGCGCTCGGTTTGGACCGACTTGAACTGTTATCTATGTATAAGTATTCTTGCGCGCAATATGACATTGCATATATGATTTGTGACATGGTTGCCGCCTATGAACGATTGATGCTGTTGACATATTTGATTTGACATATTTTGATGACCATAATGCGTCCTTGACCTACTTATAGCTCCCACAGAGCTCGTGACATTAGTGCAAAGCCCCGCTCCCCTCGTACCTCCTTGGCTCAGCCACAACCGCTCATGAGTGGAATGGCGCAAAGGCTTTCTTGAATTTCTGCGCATCGTCCTTTTCCTCTGCTTCAGTTTGAGAGCACTCTTTCCAGTCTATACGATGTTGCAATCCCATCAGACTGGCAAGCACCACTCTGCAGAGAGACACCAGACCACGTCAGTGGATATCCGGGAATATCTTGCAAACGTGACTAACCTTCCGAATTGCAGGTCAAAGCCGCCCTTAAGCAGATGAACCAGTTTCTTTCCATCGGGACATTCAACTTTGAAGTAGTTGCCTGTCGGTCCCACTTTCGTCAGTGCACGCTCTGGCTCCGCTTCCCAGTCGAGACCTTGCTTCTCCCCTGCGATCCTGAACGAGTCGTCGACCTTGTCCGCCAGTTCCTTGGGTATAGGAACGATCTGGACGTGCGCATGTCCGCCTCGACCAGACAATCGACCCACTTCGAAAACGACGGGTACGGCGCCGTACGAAGCGTAACATGCCCGCAAGGAGGACTTGAAGCCCTCTAATTCTGAAATGATGCTCATAGCATCTTCTGCAGGTATGGAAAGCAAAGTCGGATGATGCGCGATCGGAATGATCTGTGCATCGATGTGAATCAGCTATGGAGGTTGACTGATTCTTGAGCTGACTCACAAGGACGTGTCCACCACCAGGAACAAGAGGCTTAGATCCACCTTGAGCCACATGTCTAGGCAGCGTCGGTATGAGCTGCCCCTTGGGCAAGGTGACGTATGTTTCGGAGCCAATCGCCGTAATGAGATGTTTCGTGACCTTGGGATTGCTGAGACAGAACCAGCCTACATATCATCGAAGTGTGGAGCTTGAGCAATAGCGCTTGCACGAGAATTGTTTTCATGACTCACATTCTGCTGGACCCAGCTCCTTCTTCTTCTGCTTCTGATCCTCTCGCTCTAGGACCACAGGACAATCCCGAATGAAGTGGGCATTCTCGAGACCACACGCGCGGCAAACGTAGCCTTGTGGGGGAAGCTTGTGACCTTGAGGGTTACGAGTTCGGTCTTCTTTGTTAGGGCAATCGCGGATCAGGTGCTCAGTCTTGAGTGCTTGTCAGTATTTGCTTCTTCGAAGTGCCCTGTATCCGACTGACCGATTGACAAATCTTGCAGACATATCCAGCAGGTGGCTTCGAAGAATCGCGGACAGTCTTCTGCGGGCATTCTTGGATCCAATGCTGTGGTCATTGTCAGCGGAACTGCATCCGCACTCATGAGGCGACATAACTCACTCCAGGCTGTTTGCAGATATTGCACACGTACGAGTCGGGTGGTGGCGCTCCTTCTGAAATTGGATTGAGCTATATTCTGCAAAAGTGAAGACGCAGCTCACCAGTGCGACCCTTTTTGGCAGCTTGTCCACCGAAGATGTAATTCTGGTCCTCCAGTGCTGGACGCTTTTTGGAGCTCGAAGAGCCGTCCGAGGCATTAGCCAGGGTGACGAACGGACTGGGAGTAGCG
Source organism: Cryptococcus sp. GC_Crypt_5 (assembly GCA_026538355.1). Classification (NCBI taxonomy): domain Eukaryota; kingdom Fungi; phylum Basidiomycota; class Tremellomycetes; order Tremellales; family Cryptococcaceae; genus Cryptococcus; species Cryptococcus sp. GC_Crypt_5. Next base: position 123,435 of record JALPBZ010000015.1, read on the forward strand.
TTCGCCGGTCTTGTCGGCAACGGCGTCGAAGGCGTTTGTGGAGGGAGAGTGAAAGCGTAGAACCACTGCGTTCTATATCAGCTACATGTTGCTCTGTTTCATTCTAGCTGACTTACTCTGGATTTCTTTGCTCCTGCGGCAGCTTCTCCGCCAAGGGCACCAAGCTTGACTGCCCTAGTCCACCTCTCGTCCTTGCCGCTCGAGCCGGCCCATCCCCACGGCTCTCTCTCCCAGAAGCCGTCCCCTTCTGCCCAGAACATGTACCTTGGCCTGGCCTTCTTCACCACTTCTTCAAGTACCGGCACCTGAGTCGCCCACGATACGCCGGAGGTCGGGAACGAAGTGGACAGTGCTGAGAGATGCGGCGGGGGAGAGGAAAGGATGAGCAAGTCAATACCTTGATAAGCGGATGGTAGAGTTGTTGCAGAGTTCTTGGCAGACGCGAGCGAATCGGTATCGGCTGCTTGGCCTGTGGAAAGTGAGAGTAGAGGGTGGTTGAGAACCGCATCGACCGATTCGCGGGTCATGATAGCGGATGATGCGTCCTGAGCGCATGGTAAGCGCCGAGTTAGATATAACGAGCTTCTCGCCATCTTTGAACTTACTGCCGCAGAGTTGTACAGTTCTTCACTGTACTCCCCTCCCACACAAGCGATCTTGAGACCTTGAGCAGTAGTCAAGACGGTTGACTTGCCTATTCGATGCACAGGGCAGGACGTAAGCTGAGTTTGCGAGTCATCATGGAAAGCCAGCTTACCGAGGAATACGAGGTTGGTCGTGACTTCTCCACCCGTCTCGGCGATCTTCGATGAGATAGCTTCAGGCAGCGGATGCTTGCCGAGGGTGAAGTAGGTCGGAACGGGGACTATAACGGAAGCGTCATGAGCTCAACGTCCTATACATCACGGCGGGCGATCAAGGCTCACAGGTCAAGCCGGCCGCTTCACTACCATCACTGCCTTCCTTGAAGGTCTCTCCGACAAGGACACAAGCGTCGAACGGACCATGTTTGGCATTAATAGCAGTGATCTTGGCCACTGCTGTCGATAGGTCAGATAGGGGCGAACCTATTGCCAGGCTAGTGAGGAGGGGAAGGGAAAGTTGACCAGCGCGGAGGAGTAGCTTTGATCAGCGTTATCTCCTTCACCAGATATATGGATGGGTGCGCACATCTTCAGAGGCTGAGTTTGCTGTGCCATCTCAGCTCTTGTCTGCCGAGACTATTGGCTCTGCTGTTCAACGGGGCTAGAAGTAGTGAAGAAGGATGGAAGGAAGGAAGGAAGAGCAAAGCGTAAGTTAGAGGAGGAAACGAAAGTTGTTGTACATAATGTGGATATGGAGACCCCACAACGGCTCTCTCAAGTTTGTCAAAGCAAATGTCTGTGCGCGTTAGTAACATAGTACGCTGTCGAGTACTTGAGTTCTTGAGCACACCACACAATAGCTGTTGCGCGACTACTAGCTCCCAGCTCTCGGTCAGACTCGAATCTGAGGAGGAGAGGAGATGCGAGGCGATGCCCAAGTTCCTCTCGTGTTTCCCCAACCGCCGAACAAAGGATGATCCGCTCATCCAGCATAACGACGACGACAACGCAAGGATAGTACCAGGCTGCGCATTTTGCTCCGTCTCGTCCGAGAAAGGCTTTGATGTCATCCGTGAGGTCAGCTCAATATTTGTCATCGTACAGGAAGACCGAGAGCTGATTGATATGACAGGACAAAGACTTGATTGTCTTTCGTGATCGAACTCCAAGAGCGAAGGTTCATCTCTTGATCATTCCTCGTCATCACGTCGTGTCGTCCGTCCGACAACTGACTCCTGACCATCTACCTATGCGTGAGTACTCTGACTTATTCCCCTATGCTATCGATACACAATCAAGTTGAAGCAGTGCCACCTAGTCCGCTCCATGGTCTCGCTCGCACATACGCTGGTCCCAGCCCATCCGCCACCCAAGATGGGATTCCACATCCCGCCCTTCTCATCTGTGCCTCACCTCCATATGCATGTCTTCTCTGGACCGCACACTTTTATCGGTCGATTCAAGTATCCTGTGGCGACGCGTCATGGTGGCAAAGGGTTGGGATGGTTCGTTACTGCGTCTCAGGTAGAAGCTATTTTAGAAAAGGGAGGGAATGTCAGCCTTGGTAGAGGCTAATGGCCTCATTGCTGCAGACTTTATAATTCGTACGGTCTCACAATTCCTATGTTGTATGCATAAGAGCCAGATCCGTATCATGAACAACATAAGGTGTAGTCGTATTATCACGACGACATACAATTACAGAGATGGGAAACACGAGTGACCTTCCGATTCCGACTACGAGTGACTCTCGCACCCGAATCTACCCCAGAACGTGTATATTCTTCTTGCTCTTCTTCGTCTTCTTATGACTGAATTCGCGCCAGTCCTGGATCCGATCCTCGCGCCGTTCTACAACACACCGCAATAAAAGAAAGACATCTCGTGTCAGCGAGAATTCCATGACCATTTGAACGAAAGTGAGAATGATTGGCTGTAACTAGCTCTAGCGCTCGAAGTGGACACGGAGCCAGCGCGTGAGGTCGATATCGCGTGGGTGTTACCACCTGCGCAAGAATAACTCGTAAGATATCGCCAGTAGTCCAGAGGACGGCGTACAACGCAGAGCAGAAGCGATTGTGATTAGAGATATTGGAAATGTCAACCCACCTTCCCATTTCGCCTGGTCTTCAACCTTTCGTTTTCTCTTGGCGATCTCTTCGTCATGCTTGGCCTTTTCGGCGCCCTCGTTGGCGTATGTGAGCTTTTGCTTCCTGCGAGTTGGTCGTGTGAGCCTTATAATGTTGTCAAACCAGACCCGAGCAAGCTTACCGTCTTCTTGCCAATTCGTCCTCTACCAGTATCTCCCGACCCTTCGCTCTGACTTGCTGGTCAAACGGCGGTCTGAGGTTGGCTAGTCTAGGATCATCGTCTGTAACGGTTGTTGAGTAGCCATTTCCAAGGAGGCTGCGTCATAGTCAGTGTGACCGCAATCAAAGGGAGTCTAATGAAGCTAAGGAAGCGCCGTACTCACCCTTTCAGTACTTGTGTTCTTGCGTGAGTCATGATCATGTCAATTTCTCTCCTCTTGATGGGGTCAGACAAGTGGTCCTCAGCCTGTAGGTTTGTACCTGCGATATCAGTTTGTGCACAGTATTTGCGGTGGTCGGTTGAACTGACCTTTTTCAGAAAATCAAATGCCTATGTCCACGGCAATCACAAGAGTAGGGGAGAGCAAAGTGGTGGTCAACATCGCCTGATCAACTGAGAGGCGGAATCTGACTCACCTCCAAACCATCGTCATGCTTGAACTTGTCGGGGTGGATCATCAGCGATTTCTTACGATACTGCTTCTTAACATCGCTTTCCGTCGCGGTGATGGGCAAATCGAGGATATCATATGGGCTGCGGCCAGAAATATATGTCAGCTGGGTGTAATGTGCATAGTGAAGAGGTGAACTGACTTCAACTTGAACGCCTTCATGACCCTCTCCACCTAAAGACAGAGCGAGGGAACGTAAGCAAAGCGTTTCACGAGCGGTGTACTGAATCAACTCACCTCCAGTTCCTTGGCCAAGTCGTTGGCATTCTTCTTCAGCACCTGATCGAGGTTGCTAGACGACGCCATTTTGTAGTTAAAGTAGTATGGTATATGGAATGATGAGGAAAGAAGACAAGAAGAAGGCAAATGATGAACAATAGTCGCCGCTGAGAACAACAGTGCTGCGCGAGAGGGAGCACCCCTTTGTACGGACGGAAGCAAAAGTGGCGCTTGTGACGGAGTTGGCGGTGATGTCCACGGCACGAATGCAACGCTGAATGCGCTCCCTAAGATGACATACCTAGAATACAATTGCTGTCATACATATAGTAGCTCGTGCGCGATTCCCTTGCACCAACCCTATGGCATAGTCCGCCACTCTATATCAAGCCTGAGCTGGACAATCATGGCCGAAGCAAGCCTTTTCCTTCGAAAGCGCAAGGACAGGCAGCGTGGAGGACGCGCTCGCGTTCCGTCCTCCGCCCCTGGCGCTTCTGCTCCTTCATCGACGCTGAATGGACGGTCTGCCGCGACGACATCGACTCAAGTGAAAGCTGAGCCATCTGGAAGCTCGAGCGCGAATGTGACCGAGATCAAGATCTACTCCTCTGCTCCCGGGACAGGGCTGCGATACAATGTAATGCGCATGAACACTGCACGCGACGTCGATCCTACCGCCATAACCAAACCGGTCTTGATGAACAGGAAGAAGCTGGGAGAGAGGGCGCCGCCGGTGTTCGCGCTAGATGGAGAGGGCAAGATTACTGGGAGATACGTGTACGATGATGCCGGGAAGGTCGTTTTGGACGCCAATGGCGAGCCGGTGGTAGAAAAGAGGACCGAGGTGGACATGTCGTTGGTCGGGATGGCTCCTGGCCAAGATCGAGCTAGGAGAAAGATGAAGAAGGGGACCAAGGAAGTGCATCATCAGGACATCGAAGTCATGCGTCTTCGAAGAGAAGAGCTGGATCCCTGGATATTGGAGAGCGGTCAACCGCAAGAGAAGGCGGCTATGCCTGAACATTGGGTAGGAAGGATGCAGGAGGCTAGCTCGTTGCCTACGGTCTTGCTCATCAACGATGGGACCAGCGATGGCTTCGAGATGGTCCCTCTTGGACGAACATATCGCTTTGATCCCGAGCGACCGTTCAAGACCCTCGATTCCGACTCGGCGAACAAGCTGGTATGTCTTTTTCGTCTAATATGGTGAATTCCACTAACACGGACTTGTTTAGTTTGAGCACCAAGCCAAACATAAGATACATGATCGCTGGGCATTACGTCCAGAAGGCCAGATCGGCGCAGGTGTGGGCGAGTCTTCAGGCTCTGGTAGCGGTAACGTCAAGGTCGAACGAGAACTCGAGGACAGGGCCATGCGCATGGAAGGCAGAATCAGAATGATGAAGGGCATGTCGGTCGATCGGAAACCTAAGCTGGAGCGTTACGAGGATGACTACAGGCGCGAGAACCGTCAAGCCGAAAGGGTGAGAGAATTGCTCTGCACATGCTAGAAAAGGAGTTTCGCGTCTGACTGATGATCTTACTGGTTCTAGGGCCTGGAAGGCGGTGTCGACGAAGAGCTCGATTTCGACGAAGCAGACGAGTTCCAAGATGATGATGACAACAACACGTTCTACCGCGATGCGCAAGAGGAAGAAGCTGCAAAGGAGATTGAAGAAAGGCTTCGACAAGAGTTCAGAATGGCCAATGCGAATGTCGGTGATCGACCTCAGATCAGTAAAGCCGACGGGGAAGAGGAGGAGGATGCGAATGGGAAGAAGAAGCTGGACGCGGAAGGCAGGAAGCTCAAGCGCATGTTCAGGAAGAGAAAGGAGGATAATCCTGATGACTACGACTTGTTCTCGGACGATTCGGTGAGTGGTTTAAGCGCAATACATCGTCACATATCACAGACTGATGGTTGTTTCGTAGGACTTCGACTCAGACGAGAGCGATGCCGACGAGGAGGAGCGTAAGAAGGAGGACGCAGATAGAGGTAGAGACAAGGAGAAGGCTGGCGATGGAGAGAGGGACAAGTCGCTGCCGCCAGGCGACCAGCGATCTGCACGTCCTCAATCTCGCGGATCTGCCTCACGAGGCACTTCTTCCCCGACTGGCCGAAGACCAAACCCGCCTATCTCCGGCAAGGCAAGCACAGCGCCTCCAGGATCCGGTGCAGCTCTACTCGCTCAGAGGGCGGCGTCGAGAGGAGCCAGCCCTCGTCCTGGTGGTCCCGTTAGAGCCGGCAGTCCGCTTAGCGGGCGAGCAGCGAGTCCCGATAATCTATCGATGTCAGGTCGCGCCGCGAGTCCGCCTGTACGCGGAAGCAGTCCGGCCGCTGGACGAGGCGCGAGTCCTGCTCCTCCTTCAGCTATACGGGGATCGAGCCCCGCATCTGGCGCAGCGAGTCGGGACGCTTCACCAGCTCCATCGCAATCGGGCAAGCCAAAGAGCGGGAAGAGAAAGACCACTGAATCGCCCATCAACGAAACTGGAAGCGGAGGCGCCAGCGCTGGGGCTTCTCCTTCCGCCAAAAGGAAGTCGTCGCCTACAGGCTCAGTCTCGTCGACTGCAGGTGCCAGCGGCAGTGGGGGTACTACCGCCAACTCCACCTCGGCTTCGGCTCCGCCCAGAGCCAAAAAGGCGAAAAAGTCATCGTCGCTCACACCGACTCCGCAACCGGAAGACATCCCGCCGTTCCCTGGCCAAATCACGAAAGACGACGTTCTGGCCTACTTCCGCTCCAAGCCCAACCATCTCACGTCGATGCAAGATGCTATCGCGGCGTTCCGCGGAAGAATCCTCCATGCGGGAGCTCATAGAGATACCAATCAGAAATTGTTCTTGATGTGGACTAAGACGTTGGCGGATCAGGACCAGAAGATGTTGAGGCTCAAAGAGGAGTATAGGTAGACGACACTGCGCAAGTCGTAGAGCGGGCTGGTGCGTGCTGGGGCACGTGGCTTATTAGCGGGCAGCGCTCAAATTGAGGCGGAGAGGCAGATGAGCAGTGGAACAGTCTCAAGACCGCAGCGTGCAGAGCTTCTTGGGATCAGCAATGAAAGTCGACTGTAGCATTTATAGTCTATGCACCATTGATGAGTCGAAGGGTTAAGCATGCAAGCATGTTCATCTAGCATCGGTTCATTGTGTCTGCTTCTAGTTCTGGTTCACGCCGTGTAGTCCGCCGCACACACTTTTAGACGACACTGCTCAAGCTGGCGTACCAGGGGTTAGTGCAAGATATCGTGATTTCAACACATTGCTCTTGACAACGGTCCTGCCTGACAGCATCACACGACACGACACGACACACGACACACGACAAACGCGATTTCGGGTTATGTATACATCATAGCATCGCCCGCAATATCCCAAGCCGGACCTCTACCTCGAGCTGCTGAGCTCTTAAGCGGAAGCAGGGGCAGCCTTGGTCTTCTTGGTGGCCGAGACACCCTCCCTGAAGCCGTTCTTGAATCGGCGGTTGACGGACTTGAGGTTGTCGGCACGGCCGGTACCGCTGTGTAGTGAGACGGACGACGATAGTGATGCAAAAGCAGGTCATTCGGGGATGAAGCGCGTAGTAGGATGAGCAGGAGAGGGATATTCGTCAGCTTCGCTCGAGGTGTATCAGAGAAAAGCTGGAAGCAACGCACGTAGTCTTTCTCCTCTTGGCCTTAAGGCCCCAGTTGAAGCTCCTCAGCTTGGCGGCGGGGTAACCGCACTGGGCGCAGGCTACGGCGATGAAGACAATATGATCAGTACTTGGTGTTTGACAGTCCATGGTGGCTCCATGCTCTCCGCAGCCGATACTGCTTTCCCAGTGACATCTCGAGCGGCTGATCCCCACCGCTCGTGAGCCCAACGTTCAACGCTCGACCCCCAACACTGTAGCACCATTCTCTCCCTCCCTCCCAGCACGCTGCGCTGCACACTTCGCACTGCTCCTGCAACATCTGATCCGAAAAAAAGAGACGACACGCACTGTGCTTCTGCTTGTGGAACGACCTGTTGCCGCATCGCCTGCAGAGGGTGTGCGACTTGGAGTGACGTTTACCGCTATTGATCGTTACACAGCGTCAGCGAGGCTGTACGACTAGTATCTCAGAGGAAGGTGGGGCAGACTCACAAGGAGGGAGTACCCTGTTAATGGAAGAAGCGACCAGGTCAAAAATGAGACCTTCCGTCAGCTCGACTCTCGTCTCATCTTGCAGGGATGGAGAACGGAGGATGGGGTTATGATGGACATATGGATCATATACGTACTTTGGACTACGAGGGAAGCGTCAGCATACTCTCATACGTCGTACCGCTCTACCACGCTGGGACATACCATTTTGTTTGATTTTGCTTGATGGTTGGATCAAGGACACAAAGAGGTTTTGAGTAAAGATGAACAGACGAGCAAGCACCAGTGAGCAGCAGGCAGCAAGCGACACCAAGACCAATACCAAAGGGAAGCAATGCAAAAACGAAAGAAATTGGTGCCACCAAGAAACGCCGATAAACAGTTTGACCGGAATTTCGATGTGGCACCGTTGTAGAGTTACAGCGACAGTGATAAGACGGGATCAATCTAGTCCAGAACTCCGCACATTTAATCCACAGCATTGACAGGTGACACGTGGCAGCCACGATAACGCACGCGTCCACGAAGCATCAGCTGCAGATATATGGACAATATTGGGACACTACTGCTGGCGATGAGGGCCATACCTTAAGTAGACAAAGGCAACGCTACACAACAGGTACACTGGCGACGAAGATGTCGTCGCTAGATCCGAGCTCTGCTCTGCCGCCTCTACCAGCTCTCAAATCGTTCTCACTCACGCACATCCTGTACGACCCGACCCACCCACTCTCAATCCCATTCACGCTCCTATCGCTCTCGCCAATCTTCCTATTCGTCTCGTACTTCACCTTACTCATATTCACACGGCGCTTGTCCATCTTGCTGCTGGGCTGCGGATCAATAGCCAACGAAGTGCTGAGTTGGGGCTTGAAACGAGTGTTTAAAGGCGATCGACCGTATTTGGGCGCGGGAGAAATAGGGCATGGGTACGGTATGCCCAGTAGTCATTCTCAGGCTGCTGCGTTCCTCGTCGCGTGGGGCTTCGGACATGCCGCCTTACTTGCCAGGATACAACAGCGGAACACAGTGAGAAGCGGCAGAGCGGAGACGATCAGAGTATGGAGGACCAGAGTGTATTTGCTAGGACTGGTCTTGTGGTCCCTTGGCGTTTCATATTCCAGGTGCGTCACTGCCTTCTCTTGGGTTTCCCTAAACAAAGAGCACGTCGCTACAGACAGTGCTTTGTAGCTAACAAACATTTCCAGGTGGCATCTGCTATATCACACCCCCACACAAATCATAGCAGGCTACATTGCAGGCCTGCTGGCCGGCTCAGTCTACTTCGCACTCACAGAATACCTTCCCTCGCAATCACCCAATTCCTTATTGGGTCAGACACGCAGTGGGATCGAGAGTTTGTGGGTCGGTATTGGCGGTGTAGGAGGATGGGAAGTGGGCAGTGCTTCTGGTGGTTGGGGAGAGGGGTGGGTGTTTGGTTGTGCGGACGCTGGTGATCATGGTGCGCTTGGATCGGCAAAGGCTGGGAAGAAGGCTTAGCTGCTTTTGGGATTGTTGTTATTGATGCATCATTTGGGTTTTATGACTGCGTAACGAAAGAGGCGTGCCGTAAGGCTTCTTCTTCTTGTCGCAGCCGACGGCCGATTCTCTCGTATGAGGCGCGGACTGAGTGTTTTGAGGCAGTGGGACTGGTTGGGTGGTGGACAGTGAATTCCGGTTCGTGCGATGAATCGACTTTTACGCGAACGACTATGCTTTCGATGCACTGCTCCTGTCTTGCTCCTCCGCCGCCCGGCGCTTCTGCAGCGCCACATCCCTCGTTCTCGTCAGGAGACAATCCGCCTTCTTCGCGATCCAAAACACATAATCCTCCATCTTGACTGCCTCGCCCTGCGGCGGCCCTGCCCTGTGCACCGCTACGAACAATGTCGGATCGTGGGCGACGCTGCCCGAGGTGGCGCGGCCAGGGTCTACGATCCCAAGCTCCGTCTCGACGGCGACGCGGTAGTTCTCGATGAGGCCGTGCTGCATCGCCTGGTCGTCGATATCGCTGGAGTGGAGGAAGGGTGTATAGAGGAAGAACTGGCGTGCGACGGCATGCTCGAAGCTCCACCCATCTTTGAGCCAGCGCTCTAAGCGCCACGGGCGCAGGTCGGGGGGGAGGGTGAGGCACTGCCTAACAAGGCGCAGAGCGAGGGGCATGAATTGCTTCTTGGCCTGCGCCCTCTCCGGACCTGCGAAGAGGTGCGACGACGCTTGGTCGAAGAGCAGGATGAGGCCGGAGCAGAGCAGCGGGAATTCTGGCGATTCAGGCGGGGGCAGGAACTGCAGCAGGTCGGCGGGCACGTGATCAACGCCCATAGCGAGGATGGGAAGGATGGCGGACTCGAGGCAGGCCGCTTTCCAGTCCTCGTCGTGATCGAACTCGCCCGTGTGGAGGTGGTAGCCGACCTGACTCCAGTCGAGCGTCGAACCCTTGGGCCACGGGTACTGCAGTTGATGCACTTTGGTAAGCAGGGCAGGGGTGAAGATCTGGTGGAGATCGAGGAGGTCGCCCTCCATTGTCGTAGACATCGCAGGCGTGGTCGACTGTCTGCTAGATGGGTTCTGAAGGGTAGTCTGAGGACTGATATGGTTATTCGCTGAACACCCTTGACAATCCTTTCTCCGTTCGTCTTGGAGTAAGATGAGGCCTTTCAGCGATCTCAGTAGCTACGTGTTTTGGTAGGCAAAAGCACGTATGCGAAGAAGACGGCCACCTTTATGGATATGGGAGAGGAGCGAGTGTCTTACGCCGTAGATCTGTCCACCGCTACCTGAAGCAACCAGAAGTGTTAACAAGCTTTCCCCGTTGGATCTAGCTGTCCTGCCGAGCTTTGAGCTTCTGGAATCGAAGCAGACTGCTGTAACGCGGCGATGAGAACACAAGGGCGTAGTCCATGCATCCACGCTCAGCGGTGAGTTGGACATACCGACCTGCTACGAAAATAGCCAGTTTGTAGCATCACATTCGAGTCCTTATCTAAGTAGGCTTCATGTGGTGTGTCTGGCACGCACGAGCGGGCGTCAAGTCATGCCACATCACATGCCAGTATCACTCCCAAGTGAAAATCTATTTTTATCCCAGATTGATATCCGCAGTGACGAAATGAAATGCGGGGTAATAGACGTGTTTTCTCTCCGCACTGCACGCTGCAATACACGCCTCTCTCGCACCCCCCACCACCACCGTCCACCCGCGAGCATCCAGCAGTCCTCGTCCCGCTCCTGGTACCCTTTAGCCCGTGATTCGGTCAACGCGACTTTGAAAACGAGGCCGAGACTAAGACTGCGTGTTTGCTGTGCAGCGCGGTACGGACTATGCTATGTTAATACATCCGACATACCGTGTGGGATGGTCTGAAACGTCTTCCCCTAATACTCATTAGATGGGGCGGTGCTACTATATGCTATTCCGTCACGATGATCAGCGACTGCAGGAGTACCACTTCAGCGACTCTGATGACGCAACTACGTGTACCCCTGAAAGTGGACGTGAAGCGCGAAGCGTTCCAAAGGGATCTTATTGCAATGCATCCAATCCAATCCAATACCAATCCTAGTCCTCGTTGCAGCAGCGGGTCCGTGCGTATCGTGGGAAAGGGTTATCGCGTCATACCATATAGCCGTACATTCCTCATTGTTCTCTCGCTTTCCCCTGCACCGCACACCGCACGCCATACACCCTACACCACATATATATACCCGACATACCGCATCATTTCCTTCTCTTTCTCTCTTCATCACCACGAACAACTCACGAATAACGACTCTTACTCCCCATCCACCACTTAACAACAACCAGACAAAATGGGTGAGTAGTATCTCCTCTTCCGCATCCCAGCTTCTCGCCACACCTTACCTTCCGCACCATTCCCGCTGCTATCGTGATCACCACCTTTGCCCCGCTTTCCCCTTTTGATCATCGCTGACCTCATCACAGGTCTTTTCGACTTCTTCAACAACGACGCTTCCGGCCGTGACCAGGTCTAGTGAGTGCTTCGCGCAATGTCATTCACGCCGCGCAACCCCGTTTTAAGCCACTCCACTGGCTCTAGATGCAAACTCGCTTCTGATCATTTCCCACCCACTTTGCTTCTTGAGCTGACGTTATACCTCTCCTCAGCAACGTTGACCCCAGCAACGAGGAGCACAAGTCCAAGCTCTCCCACGAGCTCATCGGGTGAGTCCATCATAGCCGTCGTTGGCGTCCCTGCATCTGGTAGTGGCTGCAGCTCATGTTGATTGGCGTCTTAGCGGTGCTGCCGGTTTCGAGGCCATGAAGGCTTACGAGCAGTACCAGCAGAAGGAGGGCAAGCCCACTAGCGTATGTGACATCGATGGTCACGTTCTGGCACAAAGCTCATCATCATCCTTTCATCCCACAGCACGCCATGGCCAAGGAGCTCCTTGCCGGCTTCGCTGCTGCCGAGGTTGACAAGATCTTCGAGACCAAGGGTATGTTCGCAACTTCTTACAATATCAGACAAACACTGACACACCTTTGCAGGTCTTGACGCTTACGACAAAGAGGAGGCCAAGCGCCACGCCAAGCAGCAGGCTCAGCAGGCCCTCGACCAGTCCGGCGAGTACTAAGTGCGCCGCTGCTCGGAAGAGTGCTACTTTAGGAAGATTGAGTTGGAACACGATAGCGTTATGACGTATGAAGTTTATGCAAGCTGTGAAGTTATCTTCTGGTTGAGCGTGCACTTTGGTCCCAATTACACGAGTCTGCCTTAACAATAGTACACGGTGCATACAACACACTGCGATAGTTGGACCTGGTGCTATACTCCCTCGGTCTTACTCCGAACGCCAGGCGGAAACTTCCTTTGCGCTTGTGAATGTGGCTGTTGTTGCATTCCTTGTCCTGGTGCCGGCATGGGACTGGCGCTTCTGCTCCCTGTTCCCGATTTGGCTCTCTTATGAGGACCGAGCTGTACATCTGCTGATCCAGGTCGTTTATTGGGAGTATACGGTCTTGGTCCGCCCGGGCCATTAGCGGAATTGGGGAACGGTCTGACGGGCCCTGCTTGACCTGTACTGAGAGTGAAAGATGGGGGCGCAGTGGGTCTTCGAGTGATGTTGAGCGGGAAAGAACGGTTGGGTGGGGGGACAGGTAAGAGAGGTGTCCCTGGTGTTCCCGGTATGGGCAAGCCGGGAGACGGCAGAGCTCCGGATCCTGGGGCAGGGGCAGGAGACGCGATGGACGGGTCGACGGTGAGTGCGCGACCTGCTCGTTTTTTCTGTGGAGTTTAGATGGTTACGCTGTCAGCTATATGTTCGTGATGCACGGCTCTCCATCTGAAACGAAAGAATAGGAGGAGGACGAGATGGGAATACACACTTTCCGTCTTTCTTCAGCTTCGCGAACGCCAATCTTCTCTCCTCCGGCGTACTATATAAGTCACATAAGTAAGCAATCAGCTATGTTATCAAACTAGACCCGCGACCTGCGCGAAGGAACAAAGGAGGAGGGTACGCACGCCATCCTGCTTCAGCCCCGGTTCCAATCTTGCGGACTTGAACGCTTCGAGAGGTAAGATGTCGATCGTATCTGCCATATACCGGAGATTTGGCGGTGGTCCGTTGGGTGGATTTGTCAGATCCGGTACGAGCGGGAGAAGCGAGTGCGAGTCTGCTTTTGCGCCGAGAGGCGTGGGGTCTGTAGAGCATGAGCCGTCAGCAGCTGTAGTCAAGCAGTAGTAGGCGTTGTTGCTTTAGGATAGACTGAGGGTTACAACGCAGTGGTCACGTTGAAGGCAACGACCGCTAAGCGGCGAGAATAGGTTTAGACACTGACCGATACAGTCCTCCAGCATGTGCTGATAACCCTTCTCCAACTTCTTCTTCTTCCCGCCCTTCTTCGGCAACGCGGGCGGAGCAGCCACACCGCCAGGAAGCGAGGAAGGCTTTTTATCTCCTTCTCCACCAGGTCCAGAGGACGCGGCCGTTGCTGCCGCTGTGACAGCGGGATCGTCGGCGAAGGGTCTCACGTAAGTGTTGAAGAATGTGTCGAGGTGCAAGAGGGATATTAGGTCTAGAGATGGATGGAGGGGTTTGGGCGGCGGTACTGTGGTTGATAAGAGCGAGGAGCGATGAAGGACCATGGCGACGAGTACGTCGTAAGTAGACAGTATCCATTGAAAGAGACGCGAGAAGAGATATCAGCGCTACTCGAGCAAACCTGGATTTGGAGAAGACATACCGTCCCACTCAGGCAAGATCAAGCTCTGTCCAGCGTGCGCGGGCGGAGGTGCAGATGCGAGTGCAGGTGCAGGTGTAGGTGAGGCAATCGGCTTGCTCTCGCGCTCTTGCTCTTGCTCCCTCTCGTCGGACGCCGTCATGTCCACGTCCATACCTCCATTGACCGAGTGAGGGATCAGAGCACCGTTGAGTCGAGGTGATCTGCTGCTTTCCCCGTTCTGCACTAGGTCCATGCTGGCGGCTACCCTCGGACTGCTAATGATCGATGCCTAGTCTTTGTCTCGTGTCTTGCAGATGATGGGTCGATGCTTTGTTGACTGTCGACCAGGTCGGTTCTAGTGTAATGCGAAATGACCAGGAGACCGTTCGAGCGTGACTCCTCGTTTCCTCGTGTACGGCCAAATCTCCGATATGCAAGAGACGTGCGCGGTTGCTGGCGCCCCTTGACCAAAGAGCTGCGTATGTCTTCGATGATGTTGTTGTTTTGTGTTAGTGTGCAGAGATGAAGTGTGTAAACTCTGAATGAGAGTGAAGAATAGTAGTAGTACTCGAGTACGGCGAATTCTGAACACGAGGGTTTTAACGTTTATCAGGAGATTGTCGGTACCGTAGATTGGCTCGCTACTGTCTGTATGACCATGTTCAATATCCGACATTGAGACAAATCACTACTACGCGACTAGCTTCACGACTGACCATTAACAATACTCGTATACTCAAAAATCAGCATGTCATCCAGTAAGTGCAGAAATACGAGCCATGTGCCAGCAATCCGGGACAACAGCTGATCACGCGTGTGATCTCTTCGCCAGTCCTGCCATCAGCGTCTTCGGGCTATTTACCATATTGGTTCCTCCTCACTTCGGTCGCTGGGACGTACAATGCTCTGCAGAACTATATGGTGCTCTGGCAGACGAAAGAGGTGTACGCAGGTAAAGCGGTGGAGGGTGAGTCGTGGTAGAACTTCACTCGTCTCGTTTCGTCTCGGTGGTGCGGTGAAAGGGATAGCTTGCTCTTGTCTGTCACATCGTATCTCCCTCTATACACAACTTGGACAGCAACCATCGTCGTACCGGCTTCCATACCCTTATCCGTGCCTTCCGTAAGACCTATGGAGGTCACAGCGCTGATGATGCATTCCTCATTGCAGTCACTCCTCTCGCAGGCCGCTTGTTCGCCTCGTGGACTCTGTTGGCGAGTCTGATTAGAGCTGCAGCGGCATACGATGTTCACAATCCCACGTGAGTATTTTCCCTGCTCTGCTCCACTGCATCTCCCCAGTAATCCAGTACTCCAGTACTCCAGCTCTCCCTCCTCCAACCTTGACATCATCAATGTAGCTGACTGTTGACTCCGATCGTTCGCAGGGTTTACGCACTGGCCATCGGTACTTACGCCGTCGCGACATTCCACTTTACTTCTGAATTACTAGTCTTCGGCTCTGTCAAGCCCAACAGAGCATCGATCGGTCCTCTCATCGTTGGCTGTAAGTGTCCCCCACCTCTATCGCCGCGTGCTGCGATATTTGTCGCTTGTCGCTTGTCGCTTTGCCCATTTGGAAATGAGCGGTGCTGATAGATTATACAGGGACTGGACTGCTGTGGACGATACTCCAGCGCACGAACTATACCGCATAAGCGACTGCAATCGCTGCCGAGTGATCTAGGACAGTAATCAAACAGAAAGGAAGAACAATGAGCGTGGTATGCAGTCATACAATCTTGCAACAAGGCTATACAACAGATATGAACTCTTATGAGCATTCTTGAATGGTGATTACAGCTTCGCCTTGTCCCTTCCCACGCGGTCCCAGAAGTCTTTATCCTCTTGAGGAGGTAAGAGTAGCGGTCGATACGACTGCGAAGCTTCGAAGACAGAGTAGTAGGCTCCGCGCTACATAACGGGTATCAGTCTCTCTTTCAGCTCTCTTCTCGAATACAGGTCATGTAGAGACCAAGACTCACCTTGAGCCCGCCCCAACTACCCAGAGCAATCTTGCCCCCCTCTCGCAACCCAATCTCCACAGCGCGCTCCAGCACTTGATCTGGAGGAACGACCTCGTCGACCAGACTCATGGATAATAGTTCTGGCTGAGTCCACCGACGCGCTAGGAGTGTGTCTCGTAATTGGTGTGGATTGGGGATACGCAGCGTGAGCAGCGCGTTGAATGAATTTGGTAGTGGTGATCCGAACGTGACCTGCAATTATCGGTCATACATCAGCGTTCGAACTAGCGCCGTACTGCTCGTCCGAGACGCGTTGCGTACCTCGTTCATACAGAGATACCCGCGTCCAGAGGTGATGACTCTGTAGTCGCACGACAGCGCCATGATCATTCCCCCTGCGAATGCTGCGATATACATGATGTTTAGGACTCGCAATTGCACTTGCAGAGTACGTTGTGGTTACTGCGACTAGGCGAAGAGACAGGGTAGGGAGAGACACGCACCATGCCCGTTGATAGCGGCGATTGTGATCAGAGGGAACGTGAGCAATCTCCACATGACTGGATCGAACAATTCTACCAATGCCAGAATTCACCACAGATCAGCTCCAACGCTTTCGCTGAATGAAAAGAGCTAAGAGCAAGTCGACATACCCTCGAAGAAGTTCTTGATCTTCAACGACCTCTCCCAATCCAAACCATTACTGAAGAACTTGTCGACCTTACTCGTCAATATCAATGCCCCGGCCCCATTCCCATTCCCATTCCCAGCGCCAGTCGCAGATTTAGTGTTGGGCTTTCTAGGCGCGCCACCGCCTGCAAGACGCCATTGCCGCTCGACTTCATCCAGCGCTGAGGACAGTTCCGTCAATAGTTCTGGCGTGATGCGGTTATCGGGCGGGGAGGAGAGTGTTATTTGCCATATTGTCTCATGCGGGCGGGATATTTCTAGGAGCGGCATCCTGGTCCCGGTCGAAAATGCCGTGATATCGACAGTGATTCCACAAAGCTGCGCTGCTGAGTACTGCGCTGGGCTCGCTGCTGTTAGACAACCTTTCTGAATGAGATGCGAAGAGAGACGAGTTGGAGTACGAGTGCGAGTACTGCAAATCAGAAATATCGTTGGACGACAAAACACTCTGAGCCGGCTATACCAAGTGAAATACAGCCGGTCAATCCGTGGACATACTCAGTGGCACAAGCCAATCGTGAGGCATTTACAGCTCCTCCGCCTGGTATTCTCAATCCTCTGTTGCGCTCGCTGCGCGTCCCGAGAAGATGATGCAGGATCCTCTCGTAGCCTATGCCCAAGCGCTTCTCTCTGTGATGCATCCTCCCTTGCGCAACGGTGCGCTCGCTCGTCGCTGCGGCCAGAAGCGTGAGATCTCTTGCGCCTTCGCTTTACTTCTCGCCAAGTCTGACAGGAGTAGGTCGAAGTAAAGGGGGATTGAGTTTCGAGTATCCTCGTCGTGTACTTTCTACCTGCGAATGCGGATGTATCGTGCAATTTCTTTGACAATTGAGTACCACGTCAAGACCCAGTGCGTCCGCACTGACTTTGCCAATGACTTTCATACAGTAACTACCAGTATCGACTCAGTGCTACATTCTCGGTGCACTCGATGTCCCATATGTGGCTCAGCGGGTGAGATCGGACATCAAATGGTTATCGATAAGTGTCTACTAATTCACCTGCTACGACGGAGCAACTGAAACGGACGGCGCTCTCTCAAACATATACACCTCTCCAAATCGCATATCATGTCAGCTTTTTTAGTCATATTGAATTGGTGACAATCACGACAAAGCTCACAATGCCGCTGTCTACTGCTTGCTGCTTGCTGCTCAGTCTGTTCTTCGAAGCTCATGACTCAAGACTCAATGGGGATCTTTGGATCTGTGGGAAGCTGAGAGAGCGACGTACGACGACCAACAATGTCTCACATCACCGCTACCGTCACCGTCGACCTTGACCGGAACTTTGACTTTGATGTTGACGTTATCGCCGCCGGTGACGTTAACGGGCGATAAGATCACACGCCAGTCCGCTAGTTCCTGACTCAGATAACACCTACATCATGTCTTGAAGCCAAAGCGAAAGTCAAAGCCAGAGCCAGAGTCAGAGCCAGAAGTAGATCTATCAGGTCGGAGTGACCTGGCAGCTCGTCAGTTGCTTGCTCAAGCTCCGCCGGATCACTCCGCCGGAACATGCGACGCTTTCCGCGCTTTCCATACTAACGTCACTGCATTTCCCGCAAACGCTGCGGTTGCAGCCAGCGTATGTAGTTCGCCGCAGACCAGGCGGTCAAAAGGAATAGTGGAAATAGTGAGGATGTTGGAGTAGGTGTGGCTCAGCCGTAGTTCGGCCGCCATAACTTATCTAGCATCCATTTGCGCAATGCGGTGTCATCATGGACGTTAAACAACATCATGCTGACGTGCCAAAAGTAGCCACTGCGTACGTGCACCACGGAATGACGGGGGCCGCCTAGACAAAAGCCTCCGAAGGCGGGAGTAGCTGCGAGCGATGGCGCGGGGAGATCGACACATGACGTGAGCTCGGTCATCGTTTATCGATCGCTCAATTGGCAATCACATGCCCCACTAGTTGAGTGGTAGTCGTCAGCAGCCAGCTGCTCAAATAGCACTCGGTCGCGTATGCGTACTCCCAACGACGTGGGCCGCTCCCTAAGCTAGTAGCAAGGGATATTTTGCGTGATACGGCATACGGATATTGGAAACTATAGGCCGCGGGTGACGCGGCTTTGTTTCCAGCTGCCACTCAGTGGTTACGATCGACTCCACTGCTCCGCCCAAGTTCCACCTAAAGACTCCCCACACCTAAATCGCGCTCACCGTTCCTTGGACCTCGAGGTCCTGCCGTGCCTCGGCGGCGGGGAAGAGGCGACGGGTGGGCCTGAATGAGCCTTGCTTGCGGGCTCTGACCTGATTCGGATAGCCACATTGCGTTGTGCTGTGAGATGCATTCCAGACCGCTCAAAAGTCCAATGTACACACCGCCAGATCATCCTTCTTGGCGCGCACAGCCAAGTGACAACGTAGTCTACGCCCCGTCCCGTCTCCGGCCAGGGCCCACGATCACATGTACCTGCATTACGCCATATACGTAACAGGGTACAGCGCCGAAACTAGAATTTGACACCTCAGCGGTCTGGCTGAGCGCTCGGACCGGCGAGGTAGGTAACCACTAGCCTGAGAAAGATCGTCGTCTAATGAACGTGCACAGAGATCCGAGCCCGGAGGAGTTTATTTTGGCGGACGGAAAAGGGGGGAGGACCGGGTGAAATGGTCAAGGTTTGTCAAAAGTTTAAAATTCAGTGTGAACTGCGTTTAGGCTTTGGCCTTGTCGCAGATGGAGACGCGAACAGAGACGCTAGTCAGCTGCAATGGGCAAGCATAGGTCGTTCAAGCTGTTCAGACGAGACATGTCACCTCGTATCTTTAGCTCTCTCACTGTCGCACTGTCGCATTGTCGGTGAGGATGGGAATCATGGACTTTGCCGCGGTCAATCTATAGCCACACATTGTACTGCCAGGTCCAAGTCTGGATCGAATGAGCATGGCCATTCAGTGGCGACGCCGCCAAAATGCAACTAGCCATGACGCGTTTGGGCACGATTGAATGTGAGAGACAGACAGAGAAACTGCGGGCGCCCAACGGACGCGCCACGGCACACCCGAGCACGGGGACGAGCGTTCGCGGCGCGACGAATTGCGTTATCCGCCAAGGTGTGGACTGTCATTGGGGCTCTTGGGGAGATCGACAGCCGAGGAGCTATTTTATTTGGTACGGTCGGCCCGCCGCGATCGGGCGGGCGAGGGCGACATGGAGAGTGGGAGGCGTCGAAGCATGCGGGTCATAGTGTTCGGACAGGTACTCCGCCCATTGATCAACACCACCGCCAAGGATCGCTGCCGCCACCACCAAGCAATGTGACCGACACCGGCGTCGCGACAAGGACACAGCCAACGCCGCGGAATCAGCATGTGCGACCGTTCCTTATTCCTGATTGTCCTGACGAGACCTGATAGGTCCTCATCGGTGAGACAAGGCACGCATATTGGCACAGGCACGTCTTGCTATATGTCACAGTGCGCACATAGCACAAAGCACAGCGCACAGTAATGAGTCGTAAGGAGAGCAAAGGAAAAAAGAGAATGCGCCTGTGGCGTAAACAAGAAAAGGTACGAAAGACTATTGGGTGAAAGTGTTGGAAAAACAGAAAAAGGGTTTAACAGCGTTGAAAGGGGGGTGAGCGGCATGGACCGCGGAAGAATGCGCAAAAACGGTCTAGTGGGCCGAAAGTGATGCAAGTGGAGGAAAAGAAGGAACGGGGGGTGCGAAGGCAGGCGAGGACAGAGGAGGCGATGAGCAGGAGGCGATGGGCAGAAGCAGAGCGTAGAGAAGGACAGCGCTGAAAAGATCAGGGTCGCATGCCCAGATGCAATGCATTCTGATTCTTAGCGTCCTCGTTATCGTTCAACATATATAAACCAACACCCACAGCGTCACAACAACCCTCTCTTTTCTCTTTCCAACTCAATCAACCACCAACCACCACACCTCCTCTTACGCTATCTTGATCTCCAACCCACACACTACTCGTGAGTCTAGCGTCACGACGTCGATCTCTTCCATCATAACCCTCATCATCCCCATCATCCATCACAGACATCACATGTCCTATTCCCCGATCACATACAGCTCATACGCCGAAACATTAACTGACCATCACGTTTCATCCTTTACAGCAAATCACAATGTCTTTCTCCACCCTTTTCGTCCCCATCGCCATCCTTTTGGCCCCCATGCTCGCACTCGCTGCCCCAGCTGCCGCTCCCCAACCTACTGTCAAGGCTGACGCCTTCAACTCTGGTAGCGGTGGTGAGTTTATTTATAACATAACATCGTCGCATCCCACTCGACTCTCGTTGCCTTCCCTTTCTCTGAGTCATCACGTGTAATGTCCATGCATCGTGTGCACAGCTGATCACCACTTGCTTTCCCTTAGGCCAAGTCTGGTAAATCATCGCGATTTCCATGATGTTCGGCTCCCTATAGAAAAGAGTGTAACGGGTGTACAAACTCTTCTGTGTCTTGTTGTCTCTTACAATAATATTACCCTATGTGTATGATTTTATAAAGAGCATACGCTGTGCTACGGATCCGTTGCACGATAGAATGTTTGGGATGCGTCTGCTGCACGTCCATCTTCTCTGTAGCTGTGTACAGCCATGCTATAAATGTCTTTTTTGGCCGCAGTGACTCGGGAATCCGGCACTCAGAACAAAAGCGCGTGACGACTGAGACCGCCAAAATCATGCAACGAGCAGTCTCGTTTAGATGATCAAAAGAGCGATGAATATCCTTTCTCTTATTACTTACCTGGAAACAGTGAAAGTTGCATACTAATACAGATGATCCGCAATCTCAAATGGCCCCTGTTCCGAAAGAATTTATAACCATAGTAATACTCTGGACATCTATGCCCTCCGTTTCTCAATCTACCTTCCAAGTGGATGGCCCGAAGCCTTCCACAGGTGTATCATACAATGCTGCGCCTGTGCTGTAGTCGATCGCTACAGTTCGCGCCGAAATAATTAGTGCTGAAATCAACCACAGGATTTTACCAAACTCACTGTTTTTCCATACAGTATTGCCCCACCAGGTCAACGAGGCGCCGGGCAGACCTAGTACGAGGAACACCGCAATAGCGCCGAGAGCCGTGCCGACATCCAAAGCGGAGGATAGGACGTAATTGTACTTGAGAAATTGGTGTATCAGCCGAATGTGAGATGCAGCTAAGACGACTTCGTGTCATAAGCGCTCGACTCACCTTGGACCACCAAGCAAACTGTCTCCTTCGCAACCAGAACTGGAAAACAAATCCAACCAAGAACCAGCTAGAATAGTTGATGCCCGTAGCCGGAGGAATGCTCAGAACACCGTTGAACATGACAGGCAAATTGACGTTGCGTAACTTGGATTGTGGATACCTGCGCACGTATAGCCAGAAGATGACCGGTGTAAGAGCACCGAAAAGTAGAGCGTACAGCTGAGGCTGGTAAAGTGCTCCTGCGCTGAACAAGCGTTGGGGACCGATCAGGCCCCTAGTGTAGCAAGAGCGTCATCAGCGAAAGATGAATCGGACTGAAGGCAAACAACTTACCAGATAATCGAAGATGTATAGAAGACTTGTTGTCGCGCGCAAGTCAGGAGGTACTTCTGGTCCGATGAGCACAGGTCAGGAATGGTGCTGAAGAGCAACGCCTTGGTCCCAGTCTGTACGAAACAGCAGATGAAAACCGCAGAAAATTGCGCAAAGAAGGTAGCTCGAGGAGGTATTTTGACGTAATGACCCAGTTTCATGTCTTGCACAAAGTTGAAGGCCCCAAGGACGGACTGGACCGTGTAACATTTGAAGAGCTGAAAAGGAGCAGCGCGGTCAGTGGGCGCTATGTTGAAACAGGGCTAGTCTTCCACTCACCATTCCTGGTAGGGGTTGCCCTTGAAACAAGTAGCCAGGAATCAATTCGGCCACAATGTTAATGGCCACTTGAGTGGACGTCATCGCGTAAACGAATGCGCCCGGAAGGACGTAGATGAATGCCAGCAGTACGCTGATAAGGTATCCCCATACAGGGAAAGCTGTGTGGTATACTTCTATCGCCACAACGCTGAAGACGAAGGTGAGGGCGAATAGGGCCAAGAACCACCAATCGGGCACTTCGGGATAATTTCTCATCAACTTCATGTGAATATCGTCGGCTTCCGATTTCACGTTTCTCATGGCGCGGTAGATTCGAGGTCCATGGTAAAGGGCGGTGTGGACGAGCAGTCCGGTCGCAAGAGCAAAGGCGAGCATGAACGTCATGGAAAAAGCGGCTGATAGATAGATTGGCGAGTAAAGAGCGTAGGCCGTTTTGTTGAGCGTGTAATCAGAATTTAGGATATACGATGTTTCGTATTCGCTCCCGAAACGATCGGCCGCCAGACTGATGCTGATAGGCAAGTAGGCGAAATTCCATACCTGTTCGTAGCATCCATCAGATACCGGAAGACCTGAATGTAGCTTCAGAAACTCACGTTGTTGTAATAGAGGATCGGCACCAGGATCCAATAACAGAGAATGAACGCGAATCCAATGTTGACTTGGGCCCACCATGGAACCATGAGAGGTGAGACGATATAACTGATCTGACTCCAATCGAATGTGAGTATACCCATGCCGAGCCCGGCAGAAGTACCGAACAGCTCGTTGACGACTCGGTTGTTAGGCGCAATCCAGCAGGCGTACGAGAAATAGGATAGAGCCGTGAATAGGAAACCTTCCCGGTCGGTAAGACGTCAGCTGAAGCGGAAGGCGAGCAAAAGGTCAGCACCTACCTGGTACGAAGTACCATGCCATCGCGCCGAAGAGACCGATCATGAGGAATTTGAATCTCGACATGCCACCGCTAAAACCGTCCTCCTCGGCGTGAAACGCATTCAGATTGGTCGTAACGACGAGGACACTGGGCCAGATCAATGAGGCTGGCCAGACGACGAAGCGCCGGCATAACCCCGCAAAACTAAAGCCCGTGAGCTGGGAAGCCAATACGAACAGTATTTCGAAGCCATATCCCATATTTCGCTGGTAGAAATACTCGCTCGACACCGTAGCGTATAGACCGTAGGCCGGCGCAACCGCACAATTTGCCATGATGCAGATCAAAGCGTGCTCCTTGATGTTGAAAGGCCCTGGGTTGAAGCTGAATTGCTTACCACCCAGCCATCGAGGAGCGGTAAAAGTTGTGATCGGCATGAGCCAGGCGAAGAACTTGCCGACGGGATATACAATCACCCTGAACATCAGATTAATCAGCTGAGATACCATGGCGATATCGGGAGGATGAACATACTGAATGACAATTGGCGATATGGACGGAGCAGGGTTTCGAAAGGAGAAGAACGTGTTTGTGGCCGACGCGATGACTGTGAAGAACATGCCAAGAACCCATGCGCGAATAGTCATGGCTACCTCTGCGTTAGCTTTGCACCGAGACGATATGATCGCCGACTCACCTGACATATCGGGATCATCGATGTTGGAGACGGAAGCTCGCACTTCGGGATAGGGACTGTCCTCTTCGATCATATCGAAGTCAGCTCCTCCGATGCTACCGTCGCCATCACTATCTCCCTTCTGTACGTTCCCATCACCGTCACCCCAAGTGGTCTTGCCATCTGGTATCGTGATGTCGCCAGTGAGCTCAGTCATGCCATAGCTTCCCCGACTGTAGCCTCTCCGCGACGACATCCCTGCATCGCTCGATGACTCGTTCTCGGAGATGAGCGGTGCTGAAGATCGCATTCTGCGATTTTGCCTCGGCCGGCCATCGCTGAACGATCCGGCTTCTGAGGTTCCTGAATCCTCGGAAGTTCGAGAAATTGAGGTTGTAAGCTCTGTAGTGGTCGTCATAGCCGTTGTGCCGGTGTCCATCCTGCGTCGTTGGATGCGTTGGAAAAGCGATGCACCCGATGCGGGTCGATGGGGTTTGGAAGAACGGGGCCGTATTGATTCGCCTTGAGAGCTGACGGTAAACGCGAAAGACGAGTTGTTTGGATTTGCACGACCGCTAAACGGCGGTGGATTGCTCTTATCGTATTCTAATTCTGGTAAGTGCCCTCCCACGTCGATAGCGCCAGTAGGGGTCGGGACAGAGTCTCGACGGAGTGGAGGAGACTTTGTCGCATCGTTGATCACAGGTTCTGCACGCTCTCCACCACTTGCGGATAAGCCAGGGGTTGCGGGACCGCCCATTCCTGTCGTGGGTGCGGAGCCGGTATAATCCGAGAAAGCGCCTGCTGGCACGGCGGCCGTAGCTGGGCGGTGGAACGCGAACACCTCTTCCTCCATTTCCTCCTCTTCGTCGTCGTAGTCCTCGTCATCTTCGTCCCCTTCTGGAAAGAATTGCTGCTGGGGCAGATCCCCAATCGTTGCAGTTGTGTCGGGACGTTGGGACCCTGGTCTTCTGCGACCCGTCCGAGGCCGTGCGCCAGCAGAAGTGGCCGGTCTATCGTCCTCGACTTGTGGGCCTAGGGGCATAGGCACTGACATCCTGCCGTTTTGCCCGGTGTTGGTTGTTGAGATACTCTGCTACTATCGTTACTATAGCGATGCAAGGCGAATAGTCGGTAGGTGAACACGGATCGCGTGTCGATTGGGAGAAGAGTAAAGACTGTTACAAATACGCCGTCAGGCTAAAAGTTGATGTTGTTAAATTCGATTATACCGTGGTGTTGTTGCTTGTATGATGAAACACGATGTGCGCGGTGCTGATGCTGTAAGGGGCCGAAGATATGTACGAAAATGAGAGCGAACCAGCTGGAATGAAGGAATGGAGTGTGAGAGGAGTTGTAGTGGTGCGAGCGAGTGAGAGAGAGAGAGATACGAATGTGCGGTACCGCAAAGAGATGAACCAGGCACGAGAGAGGGTGGGCTGCAGATGAAATGAAATTCAATCTAGCAACTAGCAACTAGTCAAAGTGACGCGTGACTACCGACCTACCAGTATCTTCACACAATCAGAGGCTGGCGATAGCAATTCAGTCGGCGTAGGTGGTGGTATACTCTATTGTAACAAGGAGGGAGAAGGACGTAACACCAATAAGGTGATCTCGACGTGACAGTTTTTCGGTGCTGGATAATATACGCTTTGAACGACACAACAAGCGATCTACATGATCGCCTTCTTCCACCAGCGGTAAGCTTGTCTTTGAGTCCACTTCGCTTCTCTCACACATCTATCCTCAATTAGGGGTTAGACCCAAACATACTACATACTCCGCTGCATGCCCCTCTCGGCTTGGCGTACATACTCTACCATTTTTTCAGCTGGGTGACTCTCGCAGACGGTGCCAAGGCCCAAACCCGAAGCGTCGAGTTGAAAGACTCGTTTAGGTCCGACGCTGCTGTTGCGTGCAGCAGAGCTGATTCAGAACCCTTGAACGTCTTGCTACGCGCATTCAGGACGCCATCTTGGTTTTCTCCGATCCTCCGCTGCTCAGTTCATTGACAGCACCAAACCTTCCAGAGTTCGCAAGCAGCTGGGCTGTGGGCACGCTGCGGGCAACGGACTCGCTTTCCAGTGCGCATGCGTCATGCATGCATGCGTGTGAGAAAAGGAAGCGACAGGTAACTCGGTGGGAAAACACGGAGAGGAGAAACGGAGATGAGTAATTGAACCCAACTGTAGCTCGGCAGACGGCTGCAGGCAGATCTGATTTTGGGTCAAATCCACTTCGGCTTTGCCTCTGCTCTTGTGACTCTGGTACTGGCACTTTGTGGAATCGGATGCAAAAGCGTGAAAGCCCAACCCGCCCTTCTAAGCCAGTCCAATCCGACAGACACGAGCCCTGGGACTGCTGCGGGCGTGAGCACCGAAGTCGGCCGAGCAGCAGGGCAGCAGGGCTTCAGGGAAGCAGGGTCCGACGTCAACTACAATTGAAATGGGTTCACGCGCGAATCAACAGATCGTTCGCCCGTTCCGAATCAGGAAAGTCGAAAGCAACAAAAGGGTAATTCGCATCGAACCCTGACAAGCCATTACCAGAGTCTTAGATTTCTATAATTACATCCATTGTGCCGGGTCGGCGCGGGGGCCGTGCTTCGGGCATAGTTGTAAGTTTGTCTGGTGTCTTTGCTCCTTGTCTTGCGTTTAACCGCAGCATACTCGACGAGACGATCGTTGACGTTGTTCTGTGGCAGTACTGCTCAATCCTCGCATCCTCGACAAGGTTTTCTTGAGTCGCCCTTCACTCACTTGAGCTTTGCTGATCGCCGCGCCGTATCGGATACCCCCTCTCTCACCCTTTCTCAATGACTATCGTGCCTGAGATCAAAACGCGTCACAACGACTGCGTATTTCGGGTTTATCTGTGCTGCAACGGGCGAGGCGTCGTTAATTAAAATTCATGAGCCACCGTGCAGTCGTTGAATGTGGCACCATTGGCAAGATACGATATGAGTCAAGGCCAAGTCAGATTCCGAAGGTCTGCAAGTCCATAAGCGCGCGATTACATGAACGAGGTCTGTCGTAGATTGTGCAGTCTATTGAAAATCAACAACATTCAGAAAGCTATTATAGTAATATCGTATCTACAGCGACCAATGTCCGTACGACCCCGCCAAAATGAACAAAGAACCAAAAAGCCTTATAACGAAGTCTGATCCAACCCCAGCCCAGGTCCAGGACCAGGCGCATTTACCTGTCCCTGCATCTGCCAATCTCCAGACAGGAAGTCGAATGCGTCGCCCTGCAGCCCCGTTTGACCGAAGAGGAACATGGACCAATCGGTGAACAGATCGTTGGGTAGTTGAACTTGCGCTTGACTTGGTATTGGCGGCGGTGGGACTGGTTGCAGATGCGCTTGCGCTTGTGCTTGGGGCTGATGTATTTGTATGGCCTGCGGTATGTCGAATGTCGATTGTACGTATCGCGACGGTGAGGCGTATTGGTCGTTCCAGGGACGATGCGGGTGCAGTGAGGCGTTTGGCGGTAGACCAGACTGGCCAATAGCCACTTGCTCCGATGTCTGTGCGAGTGTGTGAAGTGGTATTTCCCTCTGATACGAGATCTGATGTGCGTGCGGCGGACCAGAGTGGATAGGACCGTCGGACGCTAAGCTGGGTCCGGCGATGGACGATATTGAACGATAGTCGATGATGCTATCAGTAGACGCCGGCGGTCCTGGCAACAACTCGTTGACCGGATTGAGCAAGTTGTATACACCACCGTTGGTGTTGCCTGTGACGGATGTGCTATCCGCTGATGCCTATGCAATCCTTTAAAGTCAGCGCGGCATCGCATACTGAATGGGCGAGACGCTCACATCCGTTGGGACCGCCTCTTCAAGATACGCCGCGAATGCCTGCATACTCCCCTCGCCACCTGCCGCTATCATATATCGGTCTATTCGCTCAACATGCTCACGTAGACGAGGTGCAATACCTCTTGCGGCGACCGTGTACGATTCCAGCGACGATACAAGATCGGCCATGCGCAGGAGTACGTGTCGGAGATGCAGGTAATTTGCTGGCGAGAGTGGAGAGGAGAGGATCGATGCAAGCAGATGACCTACACCTGCCAAGTGCAATAACTATCTGGGATTCAGCACGTGTCTTGCGCAGATGAGGAAACAGAGCTGGACATACCACCGGTGAGCTGAGAGCCTGAACATATGTCTTGGGCACCGTAGCGAACGCATCTACGAGCTCTCCGGCAATGGCACAGCGGCCTTCGACGGACCAGTCGGCCATTCCTGCCATGACCATTTTGAGCGTTTGCAGCGTGACGAGGATGTTGGCGGCTGAGTTTGAGTATACGCAGTTAGGTCAACCTCAGTATAAGGGTATGTCGCTGAAAGAGAAGGACGCCTCACCCTGGAACCCGTATCTGTCCTTGTTCTCATCCCCTGTCATCTCGTGTTCAACGCTTTTCAGCTCCTTGGGCAGAGCATCATGCAGACCTTGGACTAGCACCAACAGCTCGTTGACTTCGAACCCGACCGTCTCCTTGGCTTTGCCCTTGTTGAGAAAGGCGTCCAGAGGATTATCGTCGCCAAGCGTCTGTCGCCGACTACGCAGTTGCGACAAGGCATGTTCCAGAGCTCTGTACAGGTCCGTGACAAAGTTCCAGCCGCGCAGGAAAGAGAGTGGCTGGCCCGTCGACGCTCGTACGAGGGGAGACAGGACGAAGCCGTCTTCGGTGATGTCGTCGTCCGAGAACACTTCCGCTGGGTAGAGCACCGTACACTGTGTCTCTCGATGATGCAGCATACCTCCCCATGTTACTGCTGCATACACGTCGGTCTGGTATCCGGCCCAGAACTGACGCACACTTTTAGCTTGGCTCCTACACTCTGTATTAAGTAGATTTGATTCGTACTTACCAACCGCCTTCGTTCTTGGATCTCGTACTCGCGAAGCCCACTTGGCCATCGCGACTCCGTATGGAACCCTTCCACAGCGGACATGGTGAGATAATCCCCAAGATGCCTATGCAGATGCTGGGGATGGCCGTACTGGAGACTCAACATGGACAGTATGATTTTGGCTCTCCTGTAGTCGAGGTCGACGGCTAGGGTCAGATCCGAAGGAATGAGCGACTCGCATGCACTGCATAGCGCTTCGGACTTTGGGAACCGTCGATCAAGGTCGGATAGCGGGAATCGCGCTCGGATCGAGGAGACGTTGACGCCGTCTTCGATCCGAGCGGAGGATAGTGCGCACATGGCCATCACCGCTGCGCACGAGGAGCGGGAGGTCGTATATCGCCGTTCCCGAATATGACTGATGAGAGTGGGCCAGTGGAATATGGGGTATCTGGAAACGCATTTCGTGTATCAGGTTGAAGCTGCCAGTATGAAATGTGGGACGATAGAGAATGACGTACATTGGGTAGATGATGGCATAGTAGGCGTCGATCAGCGTGGAGATTTGCTCGTGACTCGCTACTTGAGGATACGTCCAATCGTCTTCCGGGGAGTTTTCGGACTCTTGTCGCAGTATCGGCTTCGAATCTGTCGGGACCTTCTCGTCGCGGCGGCGTGTCGGAGGCGGCTGCGCATATTGTGCATTAGTATAAGGGGGCAGATTATATAGAAGCATGTGCGGCGCGAGACGACACGACTTGACTCACTCCGCGTCGCTTCATTGGCCGGTCATAGGTACACACGGAGCCAAAGGCGGCGCAGGGATCGCATATTGACGGATCTGCGCTGGGAGAGCACTACAGCATGCAGTCAGCATCGATCAAGGGTCGATCCCGGGTCATCTCACCTTGATGCCGCCGCGATGACACCTATCGCAAGCCCTCTGTTAGGCGATAACAGAACAATCGGTTCAGCAGGTAGACCGGCGGACCTCGGCCGTGTAAGAGCAGACTTACAGTTACTCGACGCCTCTTGAGGGAACCACTACCATCTCTTCCTTCTTCACTGTCTGCCATGTTGCATACTGCACCCTGGGCGCTACAGTGACGACGATAGAGCGGGTGCAATGCTGTGATGAGTGCGATAGGGATATAATGTTATTGTGCCAGACGACTCCGGTCCGACCTCCACCATGGGGCAGTTTTGCGCTTTTTACCGTTTACCAGAAATGTTGATTTTGATCATCATCATTGATTTCTACTCGACTACTTTCCGTCAGCTGCTCCTTCCGACACGCCAACGATTATATCGAGTACAGCGGTGCAGTATGTCATGTGGGAATGTGCCTGATGGGCAAGATGGTGCTGACCAGGAGGAAGTGGTCATGCCCCGTGAGTCGGCATCATCTCGTTAAGCAGGTGTAGCGGACTTGTCAACTGATCCAGCGTCTTGCCACCCATTTTAGGTCGAAGGCAAGTCCGCCGAGTCGACAAGAGCCTTTGTCAGAGATGTCAAATAGCGAAGAGCCTCTATGTTATCCGGAATGCGACTTTCTGCAAGTGAGTCAACGTGCAGCATCGCCTGTCCTTCATTCAAGTGTGAACGACGAACGCTGACTATGACTACAGGGCGTGCTTCGAGAGCGCGGTGCATAATCGATTTATCAGGATACTCCACCCACCACTCAAGTCCGGAACCTCGGCAAAAAGCAAGAGTAAATCAACAAGCAACCTCCGACCACCACGCCAAAATGGGGATGCGCTGGTCGGCCTGTCTTCAGGCGCAGGATCGACGACGATGCTCGACCTCTTGCTGAGTCGAGGGTATATAGGGAAAGGCGACGGCGCTGTCGCTGATAAGACCAAAGGCCAGAAAGAGGCTATATGGGGTCGGGGATGGGTCGTCTACGTGGATTTCGCTGGCGTACTTGATGGAGTCGAGGAAAGGATGGAGGAAGTGAAAGGATGGGTGGGAGGTAAGGAGATGGCGCTGGGCTGGATCGGAGTGCGGGCTGAGGACGTTTTCGATCCTCAACTGAAGGCTCGGTTGAGGGCCATCGCCAAAGTCGAGAATGATCAACCATCGCTACCGTCTACTACGAGCACGCTGTCGGTGGATATCAGGAACCCAGGTTGGCATTTTCTTGTTTCGATGTCACTGTGTAGCTCACTAATCATTTCTTCTAGACTTGCCATTATTCGAACGACCAGCAAGTTCGTCATCAGACTCAACTCCCCTATCTCTTCTGCGTGCACTCCTCGCATCGCTGCCGGCTCCTTCCCGTCCCTCCCTGCTCTCGCACATCCTGCACTTCCTGTTGAACGTAGTGGCAGAAACACTGCCCAACATCTCCCACCTGCTCCTCGGCGAGACATCGACAAGGCAAGCACAGCGTGTCATATCGGCTACTGCTCTTGGTCGGGGGTGGTCACTCCCGCTCGAGCTTGCTCCAGCCAGAAGAGAGAACGACGCTCTGACGACCCTGAGACCCATGAAAGATATTACCGTGCGCGAAGCGGCTGTCTTCTGTCATTTGAGGGGATCATCGACGTTCACGCGGAACGAAAGGCGCTGGGAGCTGGCTGGCCCCGCGGGCAAAATGGACGCGAGGGGTAAAGGGGGTGTGACCAGTCTGGAGATGCTCACGGAGCGTGAGTCGCCTTTTGTGCCGCTGACTCTTTCTTTCCTTTGCGTGCTGTTGCTGATGAACCTGTTGTACGCAGAATTCATCGCTGGTCTGAGCGTCACGCATCCTTCGACAGTCTCCACAATCATCAGAACAGGTGACAAGCTCGTCTTTCCGGGTGAAGGCCAGAACAGTCCCCTATGTCCCGTATGCCAACTGTACGTCGCGCTTCATCCTCGCCTGCCCTTCTATAGCAAGTTGCTGATCGATAGTTTCTGGATGAATACAGTCCCGTGGATCCATCTGCCCTCGAATGGAAATCTAGAACAGCTCTCACCTTCTTACCAAATAAGACAGCACCAGAGTCAGCCCCATCAGCACCGTCAGCACCATCAGCGACAACCCCATCTTCCGAGGAAAAAGAAGCGTCAGCGCCATTAGCGCCGTTGCTGTGCTACGCATGCTTGACGACTTTCACCCCGCCCACAGCAATTAACCGATCACATAAATCAGAGACCGGGTCTGCTCCGCTGCCGATATGGATAGGCGAGCGGATACATGCTAGAAGGCAGGAGACGGTGGGTCGAGAGAGTATGAGGGATGAGATCAAGGAGTTTTTGCTTGCGGATGAGTAGGCAGCCTTGTGTACTTTCGGGACTGGGATGCATGTTGTACTGTAGTATCGTCGTGAATCCTGAGGTCACGATGTAAGCGTTGCTGGCAGTCGTCGTGCTACAGTACGCGCCGTGGTATTGGCTCGATCTGACTTCATCAGCAAATTGTTGAGCTGTCGCCATACCTCTGCTCATGATACCCGTTCCTGACATATGGAAGACTTTCTGAGCATCAGCATATGGTATGGCAGCGTATTGGAAGCAGGCCTTCGTGTCTGGACATCCTCAGATGCAATACGAAACGGTAGGGATAGAGGGTGCATCTGCGTTCATTGCCATTCTCGTAATTCGACAAGCTAGGCTAGGTGTCCGTACTTGTATAGGAGTACCTATAAGACACGAACATAGCCAGTGAGTCTCCCACTTCCGTCTACAGGGCTGGAGCGGGGTTGGAGGCCTTGCTATTGAACGGGTAGTCCTGAATTGAACAAGCGGGTTAGCGCAATGCACCGAATAGCAAGGCAGAAGACTCACGAGGATAGCTGGTCCAGCGAGGATATTGTCGTCGCCGACTTTACTCGCGTCGCTCTCACTGGTAACCACGGCGTACGCGAAACCCTGAATATCCTTGGGCAAGCTGACCTTCCCGTTGGTGATGGGGAACGTCTTGCTATTCAGCCCAGAGGCTATGAGCAGGTATTGCCCATTGGCGCTGTTGGGGTACGTGAGGGCGCCGTCGGTCGCGACGGTCAATGAGGGGAAGGCTTTGAATGGCAGCGCGGGGTTGGAGGAGGGGCATGAGACGATGAAGGACGATGCGAGCGAGTAGACCTCGTTGAAGTCTAGTGGGGTATCCTGTGGCGCGATCGTGTGGCAATGAGGGAAGCGCGGGATGAGCAGAACCGAAGAATAAGGGAGAATGATGCAAGTGTCAGCAGACTTGTTCTCGTGAGCGTTCCAACGGCTGACGTACCTCCGGGCCTGACCATGCTGGGCCAGCAGAGACGGCGGAAGATAGCCAGGCTTGATGACGCGCCTCGGTCTGTGCAGTATGGTCGAAGAAGGGTCAGCTCGGTTTAGGTCGAACGTTACATGAGATGGCTCAAGAAGCGAAAGCAGCAGAGAGCACTTGAAGGGCACTCACAGTCAAGATAGACCCAGCGACGGTCAAGTATGCTTTTTCAGAGATACTTGCCGCCGCGCCCAAGTAGGCGCTGACGCCGACCGACTCCAGGACGCTACTAAGCCCCACGAAGCCCTTGACGTCGCTGTACGGGAACTTGTACTGGCACGCATCGACCTTGTTCGTGCCCAGCGCGCCCGAGAGCAGCGAGACATGCTGCAACTCGTGCTCCGAGATCTGGGAAATACGGTCCCGCACAAAAGAGGGGTATCCTGCAGCCGCGAAATCGTGGTCGGAGAATTTGGTGAGGCCCGTGGCGTAGAAGTCGGCTTCGAGGTGTTCGAGCGTCAGCGCGTATTGCAGGATCTGCGTGTCGGTCACTGAACGCGAGTGGATGGAGCGCGGGCCCGGCAGAGCAGATGCGAGCAGGGGAAGGACGGCAATGAGCGAAGCGGCAATGGCGGAAGAGTGCATCGTGTAATTGTGGGTGGTGGTGGTGGTGGTGGTGGTAGTGGTGGGTAAGCTGAGTAGTGAAGCGGTGATGGAGCTGGAGCTGGGGGTGGTGCTGATAGGCTGAGCTGGAAGCAAGCGTACAAGCGGTCGTTATAGTCGTCAAGTGGTCGTTAAAAGGCGAGTGCGAGAGCAATCAAGATGAGATGAGAGATGTGAGTGGGTGAAGAACGAGAACAAGTCGTGAGACGGACACGCTTATATACAAGTCGGTAAGAGGTGGGCTTGTCAGCGTCCTAGTGCATGATCTGAGAGGTACAATTGGGGACGCTCCTGGTCGCAGCATCAAGTACGGGGCGCAAGCCTCCAGTGTCCGTGTCGGCGTC
The DNA here is from genome assembly GCA_026538355.1 of Cryptococcus sp. GC_Crypt_5. NCBI lineage: Eukaryota > Fungi > Basidiomycota > Tremellomycetes > Tremellales > Cryptococcaceae > Cryptococcus > Cryptococcus sp. GC_Crypt_5. Next base: position 157,416 of record JALPBZ010000015.1, read on the forward strand.
AGAGTCAGTGGTCCTCCATGCGCTTGAGGCAGAAGCTGGAATCGAAATGTGGTTTGGATGTATTCAATACGCTGAAATCGACTTGTCTGAGACATGGCAATAGAGACGTATGATAAACATGCCATTCTGTTGCTGTCAGTCAGGTCTGATGCGATACAGTCGACGTATGTCAGCCATCCGTGGAGACGCGGCCTAGGCTCGACAACCGATCGGGATCGCTCTTCCTTTCAATGATGTCACAACATGATATACCATATTACACACCACCTATGCATCTATCATCTATGCCAATCCCTTCTCTTTGAGCTTCTTCTCCAACAACCGCTCGACGAGCGCCTCGATGCGCTCCTCGCTGCCCAGTACGTACTTGCCCACGCAGTCCGCCTCGATATTGACCGTATCCCCCTCTTTCTTATCGGTCAAAATCAGCTTTTCCTGCGAATGCGCAATAAGCATGATCCCGAACGAGCGCTGGGCGTCGTCCACGAATGTTATCGTCAGAGAAGCTCCGTCGATCGTTATGTATCCCTTCTCGATAATGTAGGGTAGAAGCGTCGATGATTCGGGCAGTTGGAAGGAGTATCGGATCGAATCGCCATCCGGACTGCGCGAGATGATCTTTGCTGTACTGTCGACGTGGCCCTGTGTGCGAGTAAACGTATCGCGATCAGTGTCAATCGCATAGTTACTCGAGATGGCTCTATTCTGCGAAACCCGCAGAGCCGCGGAATGGTAACACAGATCGACGACTGCTCACCTGCACCATATGCCCCCCGAATCTCGTATGCCCAGCCATTGCTCGCTCGCAGTTCACCCTATCGCCAACTTTCAACAGACCCAAATTCGTCCGACTCAGGGTCTCTGGCGCTAGGCCAACTTCGAAAAAATCTGTGTCGAAGGAAGTGACAGTCAAGCACGCTCCGTTGATGCAGATCGAATCGCCTATATGGCAGTCTGTTAAGATGGGCGCCGCGTCATCGAGGGTCATCGTGAAGCCCGACGAAGACGAGGACGAGGCATCGCTTATCCGCGCTACGCGGGAGGTGTGCTCGATCTACAAGACGTCATGGCCGATGTTAGCTATCATATATCATCTTGTTGGTTACCAGAATGCACTTACCAAACCAGTGAACATTGCGAATCAACGCTTTCTGATGATATTAATGAAGGATCGGCGGCAGTAGACGAGATTAAATGCTTGTACTAGTTATACTGAGAAGTAAGGCAACCGACAGTGATATACTTTGTTCTATCAGCTCGTCGCTATCGAATATTTTGCTCCGTAAGCGCAAGCGCAACGCAGACGTCTCGACTCGCTCGTCGCCGAGCGTGACCAAGCCGGATCGGAATAGTTCCGATAAATTATGATTAACTGTTCCTGCCACTTAAGATACCATTCAATGTCCCATTCGCGTCTCGGTCTCATCAACAGGCGTTTTTCACTCAATTAGAGCACAACAAACAGCAGAAGCACTCAAATTGACACTGCATCAAACATTTCGAGCATTGCAGGAGCGAGAACTTAGTCGAGCAGGGCAAGCAACAACGAGTAGGGGTACTACAGCAGGCAGATTGGGATCGAGGTGCGACACACGATGTCATACACGCCAAGACCAAGGGGTCGCCCTCCCCTAAATCCCAACCATAGCAACTATAGCAACAATCATAATCACAATAACAATGGTAATGCGGTTCCTAGCGTACCAACCTTGTTTCAAAGAGGTCAGTCGTCTACATCATTCAAGTCACTCCCATCATCAAGCTTTTTGCAAAAACGTATTACTCCCTCTCTCATGCTTCTGCACCTATCTCACGCGTTGTATGGACAAAGAGCTGATTACTCGCTATGCCCGCACCTCTACCCACCTTCGCCTTTCCTCCTCCTGGCTGGCCATCCAATACCGTCAAATCACCTTCACCACGCCTTCGCACCGCACCATCACCTTCCCAACCGCCTCCGCCGGTTTACTACAACGCAAACACAAACCAATTTCCACCTATCTTCCAACCCGTACGCCACACATTACCGATACCTCAACAATACTTAGGCCCCATGCAAGGATATGCATCTCCTCAGGGGTCATATCGACCCATGTATTCTCAATCCACACCAACGCGCACGAATAGCTCTAATGCACCCCAAATGTACGGCAACTCCAGACTACCTGCCCCCAATGCAATGACCGCGCGACCACCGCCCACACGGCAAGTCTACCATCACCCTTCAACTCATGCTCCTGGACCTTTACCGTATTTCCTACCTCCTCCAGGACAGCCCACAACAGATCCCTCATTATCAGCTCCTCCTACGGCTCAGGCATGCTATACTACATATTCATCCCGCTTACGGACAGGCGTGACGGGTTTGATCCAGCCTGAACATATCACCGGCGGCCCGAGGGAACGCGAGCTTTTCCTTGCTGATTACGAACGCGAAATACGAAATGGTTCTGGTGCGAGTACGCCCAGAGTCGAATCACCTGCACCGTTCGGTGGCAGCTCTCGCAAGGCACCTGCTGCATCAAATCTATCAGGTCGTCGCGGCCGGGCAATCAACTACGCGGAGAAGGCATCGGACGACGAGGACGAGGAAGACGAGGAGAGTGAAGAGAGCGAGCTGTCGGATCTGGACGATCCAGCATCAGATCCAGAAGACAAGTCTTACGGTCCTAGCGGTGGACGGACGGGGCGACCGGTCGGCAGACCTCGCAAAGATCGAGGCGACTCGTTACTTGGCCCAGACCATCAGTCAGCAGCTCGGGCAGGGAAGCTGAAGCGGAAACGAGACGAGTTGGATAGAGGCTGGACCTGGCTTGGCGACAAAACACCAGGTGATAGAGTAAGGAGTCAGGCAGCAAAGCCGACTCGACATACATATCAGTGAGTCGCTCGCTCTCTACTCCCTGCTGCCGCACTGATCTAAGCACTTTTACCTACCAGCTCTGAGGAAATGCTGGAGCAGGAAGCGAACCGCCCAGAACTGCTCGTTCCGATCACCGTCGACTTGGACGTCCCGTCGGGTAATGCGGATGTGCAGGGGATCAAGATTAAAGATCGCTTCTTATGGAATCTCAACGGTATGTCATTAATCATGGCTGACTCGCAAGTGTATATATATTGACATCATGCCTTGCAGAGCCGTTCTTTGATCCTATACGGTTTTCCGAGATATTCTGCCAGGACGTCGGAATTCCGGCCAACCCTCACGCACAAACCATAGCCGAGTTGATCAAGGCTCAACTAGAAGAGGCGCAGAACGCTGTCGAGATCGATATCAGTAATGAAAGCGTTACCGAGGACGATGTCGTATGGAGCGACGATGAGGTGGAGGGCGTCATGGACATTGACGCTGCTGCACCTCCCGAAGGCGAGGAGGTGGAAGAAAAGTCGGGAAAGGGCCAAAAATGGGACGAGGCGGATTGCCGGATCGTCGTCAATGTGAGTTTGAGCGTCCGAATTCGCTGGCGAAGCTTGACTGACCAGTCCCTTATCAACCAGCTCGATGTGCAGATTTACACACACATATTGCGGGATAGGATCGAGTGGGACCTGTCATCGTCATTACCTCCAGCAGTATTCGCCAAGCAGTATTGCACCGAGCTCGGCTTAACAGGCGAAGCCATACCTCTAGTCGCATTTGCAATCACAGAAGAGCTCATCAAGCACAAGCGAGACGCACTGGAATTGGAGTTGTTCGCCGCGACGCATCCTGAGGAACAGGCGAAATGGGAGAAAGCGCCGGGCGGTCTACCAAAAGTGAACAGAAAGCAGGGCGCGAAAGGGTTAGTGGGCGTCTGGAGGGATTGGTTCGAAAGGGAAGAGTTTGGTCCAGCCTTGCATGAGCTGACGACGGAGGAGATGGAGAGGCGCGAATTGGAGAGGACGAGAGAAGCGAGAAGAGTCATGAGGACGCTGACTACTTCGAAGCGGAGACGGTGAGCTGGACCTTGCATAGTATCACTTGGTGTTGGTCACCTGTCATACACCTTGACAAGCAAGGGAAGCACATATGCATACTATACATATCTATCTCTAATATCGCGCCGTGTGTTTAGCATTTGGCATGCAATTATGACCTGTCACGCCTCGGACAAAGCTTCGCCGCAAAGGAGGGAGTTAGGTCGGCACGAAATTGGTATACCAACGGTGTTTGATGTCTGATGCCTGATGTCTGGAATCATTTGGATGTTACGCTACGTCATCCAATGTGGAGGTGGGTTAGTCGCCCTTCCTTGTGCGATACAGTTACGCTATACGCAGAGGGATAGTCAGCACGCAGGTGGATGTGTACGATGCATCGAAGATAGTATGCTCTTGTCTCCTCGACATTCGTTGTTTGGCTCGACATATAGATTGTGTAGTAGAAATAGAATCAGGTATCTGTCGTATTCGCTGAAGAACATGGGCAAACATCCTCCTTTTGAAGGTATGTCTCCCCTACTCGAGCGACGAGCGACGCGCGACGCGCGACGTGCAACTGCTTCCCTGCTCTCCTACGAAGCTGTTACGCGCTGACTCATGGATAACTCCCCTCACTCTGATCCTACCTGCTGTAGAGGTCGAAGCGTCCCGACCGGACTATGACGCAGGATACGAAGCGCGCACTACGAAAGTACCCAAGCCGGGGTACAAGCCTGGTGACGGGCGAAATGATCTCGTGCGTAGGCAGACGTCTCACGTCTGACATCTTCTATCTCCTCTCACCCTATATGGCGTGGCTTGGCTCCAGCCGAGTCCCAAGAGCAGCGGACGTCGAGGAATAGGAATAAGAGTAGACGTTGATGCACCACGAGCAGGCATCAGCAGCCGATCTGGATCCGTCCAAGGGTTCTTGGAGGAGCATCGTCCCTGACGACCACGAGAAGGCCGACGTGTACAAAGTGCGTCCATTCTTACCTATAGCTTGGCAATGTACGAGCGCTAATCTGGATGATAGCTCATGATCTCTGGCATCGTATGTCTGCTCTCCGCAATGAGCGTATATCATTCAATGCTGATGTTGTGACATCGTCGCTGCCGTCGGTGTGGCAGACGCCCAGACCTGTCGCTTTCGTCTCGACCCTCGGACCCGATGGCAAAGCGAATGTGCGTTCTACTACTCTCCCTGCATACGGTGAAAAGACCAGGCAGGAGCTATGACCGTGTAGCTGATACGAGGCGATACTACAGCTCGCACCTATGTCGTACTTCAACGCCGTGGGACATAATCCGCCTACGATCATGATTTCCGTGGCGGCAGGCAAGAACTCGGACGGGATGAAAGGTGAGCCTCACGCCCAAGTTCCCAAGTTCCCAAGCTCTCAAGCTTCCGCACCGCTTGTTCATACTCGCCTTACTCGCCTTGTCTTCGGCGAAGGCTGGAGTGCGTGTTGACTCGTCTTCATCACCACTCAGACACCAGCCATAATATCAAAGATCAGAAAGAATTCTGCGTATCGATCATCTCCGAGGGCTTCCTGGAAGCGGCGAACTACACTGCCATCGACGCGCCATACGATGTCGACGAGTGGGCGTTGTCTGGTTTGACCCAAAGACCCTCAGAGTGAGTGGCGCTCCATTCCAACTCTCTCCCTCCCTCTCTCTGCATGATGCATGCACATCAAACGCAAAACGCATCGGGATACTCTGCTGTGCCCTGCGCTGACAGCGTGATACCGGACACCGCAGAACGGTCAAGGTCCCGCACGTGGCCGAGTCGGCCTACTCGATGGAATGCGAGTTGCTGCACTGGTACGACCTGAAGAGCGACGAGGGCAAAGCCACCCAGAATGTCATCTTGGGTCGAGTCAAGCGCTTCCAAGTTGTAAGTCCCGTCCCCTCAATTACTACTCAGCGCGCATATGGCTTGTATGAGTGGGAGATAAGCGAAGAGCTGAGATCCGTTCGCTTTGCGATTGTCCCGCGTGCAGAAAGAGTTCGTGCTTGATCCGGAAGATCAGATGAAGGTGATGACGGAGAAGCTGAGGCCCATCTCGAGACTTGGCGGAATAACGTGAGTCCCATCGCGCCGACAGACCACGCTATATCGTAGCATGTTGTGTGTGCCAAGACATTGACGGACTTTGACCGATCTTATGATTTTACCTGGTCAGGTACGCACGTACGAACCAGTAAGTCCTGCATCACCTTGTCGTGCGAAAGACATAGCGCTTCTGTTCTGCATTAGGAGGCGACAGATTAGTGCTGATCCCTGGATGCGCTTCGTAGGATGATGGAGATGCCGCGACCCGTTTGGGAGAAGGTGAAAGATACGCCTGAAGTCAAAGCTGCTTTGGAGAGAGGCCCGAGGAAGCTCTGATCTCGACAGTTCGGTTTGGTGTATCGCATCGTAGAGTCGGCGGTCGCAGTTAGCTCGCCATAGACCTTTCAAGGTAACATGGAGTGTCAGCATGAGTCTGCCCTGGCTTGCGCGCTTGCGTAGGGACTTGTAGCAATGCAGAGATATTCTTCGAAATGATTTGTCGCCGATATCGCAGTAGGACTGTCAGTTGCTTTCATGTGTTTGCCCACATCAGCTCCCTCCTCGTCTCAATTAGTCAAGCAGCAGTGTAGCTTTGAGGGCAGTCAGTAAAACAGCATAATGACCATAATCACCACGCCATGCCAAATCCCACCATGCCAAATCCCGCAGCCTGACGTCCAACAGCAGCTCAGAGCTCGGAGAGCAATGCAGAGAGTCATAGAACCCCGAGGGTACAGTCAAAGCGTAAGTAGTAAGTAGCCTAAGCCTAGTGCCCTACTCCTCGTCGGCCTCCTCCTCCTCCTCGTCCTCCTCTTCCTCCTCTTCCTCGGACTCCTCAGACTCCTCCTCGTCACGGGCAGCCTCGAGGACGGCAGTGGCGATACGGTCCAAGTCTCGCCTGCGAGTGCGCAAGCTAGCGTCAGCTCTACTCTTCCGCTTGCCACACACGGTTGGGCAAATGCGCAATCGCCACGGCACCTGTAGAATAGCCTAGTGGCAAAGGTGGTAAATACAACGGAAACTCACTGTCCGTCTTGGCTGATTCTCCTTCCACCGTCGGGGGCCGACTCGAGCACACCGATCTTCTCGAGCGCCTGGACGACGTTCCTCTGCACACCGGTAGCAGAGTCACGGTGGTGGGTGGGGCGGACTCCACGGCGGTTCTTGGTTCCGTAGAGCTTGGCGAGGGCGCCGACACCAACGTGCTTGCGGAGGTAGATGTGACGGGCCACGGCGGCTGAAGTGTTCATAAGAGACATCGCAGGATTTGGTCAGCTATTGTCTACTGTTTGACAGTATTGACGTGAAAGGTCTCGATCGGGTCTGCGTCCTGCTCCACTAAGTCTTTCCGCCGCTTCCTTCCTGCGACTATCACGCTATCCAGCGCCCTTCAGCACGCCCGCACCACTCCCCAAGACCAGACCGAGACCCCTCAACCCTCGTCACAGAAGGACGACCGCACTCACCGGCCCTCACGTAGTACCAGTCGGGGTCATAGGGAGCCAACTCCTTTTGAGATCCGGTCTTAACGACGTCGACCCATGTGGGGATCTCGAGTTTACCGGAACGCTTGAGATGGCTGGAGTATGCCTTGATAAAGGCCTCGGCGCTATTGACGGACGTTCGATTCGACGATTGAGAGAATTGGCGAGAGTTGGTATTGGATTCGATTGATACGAGTAGCGAGTAGCGAGCGGGAAAGATATCAATAACGGTCAGCATAACTCTTACGATCCAGCTGGTCCATCGTCCTGATCATCCCTTGCCGTCCCTGCGGCACCAACACCACCAGCCTGACTCCTTCCACCTCTCTTGGCTTCCCACTGACACCGTCACTGCACCTCGCCGCAAATCCCTTCTGACCCTCCGTGCTTCCCGCTTGGTATCGTAATATCGTAGAGGACGATCACTCACGAGACGTCGCGAACACCCGGCATTTTTGATAGTTGATAGACGAAAAGAGTTCCTGTAGCGATATTTGTTGAACAAGCTCAAAAGTTGCAGAGGACAGAGAGCAGAGTGAGCAGGCAAGCGTGCAGCAGAGCAAAGCAGCGAATCCGTCAGTAACCCTCAGCGCTGGCTAGGCTCACAGCGCATAGCAGCATACCAAGAATCGCTGAAGCATTGGGAAATCCTCGAATACTCGGCGATTCGTGAAACACCGACAGCCTGCAAAGAGACCAACCAGAGCTGTGGCAGTACTCCTGGGCGAGAGCTATCGGAGTTAAGCTGTCACGTTCACCCGTTAAGAACGATTTCGGGGGTCAAACTAAACAGGGGGGATCATATTGAGTTCTGCTACACCAGTCACCCGTGGGAAAGCTCTCGTTGATTTCCGGTGGCAATTCCTGGATTCTTTGAAGATTTCTGTTGACAACTGAGCACTGCGTGTACTGGCACTCGTATTACAGTCAAGGAGGTCACGCTAAGCAAGCATCATACTGCACAGCTTATATCGGGAATCAAACATCTCCAAAGATGTGAGTGCACCCCTTTGCTCAGCCATACTCCAAATGAACTCTGCTAACAGCAGATACGCTGATACTAGGTCACGACTCATCTTCCTTAACCTCCCTTCTTCGCTAAACCCAGAATCGTTCAAAACCCAACTGCTCTCCCCGCCTACTCTGAAAACCACGACTATAACAGATACCAAACTCGTCCCTAAGCGACGATTTGCTTTCGTGGGCTACAAGACGGAGGACGAGGCAAAGAGGGTGCAGCAGTGGTTCGATGGGAGTTTCAGTTTTGGCGGCGGGAAAGTCAAAGTGGACTTCGTTCGCGATGATGTGAGTTTGCGTTCATGCTTCGTGTTGCTTTAACAGCTTTCAGTCTTGCTGTGAGCTGACTCTCTGGATTTTCGTAGCCACTTGCACCTGCGCCAGCCAAGAACATCAAAGTAAAGGAGACCCAGAAGGATGTCGATTCAGGACCAGCATCTCAGCCAGCCGCCGGGCCGTCAAAGCGTCTACAAGAGTTCATGGACGTGATGAAGGGCGTTGATGCGCCGACGTCCGCTGCAGCCTCCAGCTCAAATGTCGCTTCCACCGCAGTGCCAGGCGAACAGGGCTGGGTAGCCGATGGTCTGAACAAGGACCAAGGGAAGAAGGAGAAGCAGAGCCGGAAGGGCAAGGAGAAGTCTGCTGAGCCTGATGCCGCACCTACTGAAGAGGCGGTGGATGACGATGCTGCGTGGCTGAGGCAAAGGCAGAAGGCTCTGGAGGGGGATACCACCGGTCAAGGCGTATCGGTGAGCATGAAATTCCTTTTTGACATCATCTGTTCGGCGAAGATCAAGCTGACAATCTCTGTAGACTCCGGTAAACCGCGAAGAACAGCTTATCCTCTCGACGGGTCGTTTGTTCGTCCGTAATCTCGCATTTATCACTAGTTCCGAAGACCTTTCAGCGCATTTCGCACAGCACGGGAAAATAGATGAGATCCACCTTCCCATATCACAAGCGACTGGCGAACCATTAGGAACTGCTTTCATCCAATTTCACGATTCCGCCGAAGCGCTCGCTGCATACAAATCACTGGATAAGAAGACGTTCCAAGGCAGACTTCTGCATGTCCTCCCGGGTAGAGCTAAGCCGGGACAGGAAGGATCGGGAGCTGCCGGTGTGATCGACGGGAAAGTGTTGGGCAAAGCGGACGAGGGCAGAGGGGAGGTCAAGAAGGGAGTGGACGTTAAGCGGAAAGAAGCAAGTGCTAAAGGTGTCAACTGGGCGTCTCTGTACATGAACGTGAGTCAGACGGTCTATTCTGCCTCTGGTTGCATTGCTGATCAACATCGCGTCATTGTAGAGCGATGCCGTCGCTGCTTCCGTCGCAGACCGTATGGGCGTCTCCAAATCCGAGATTCTCAATGGCGAAGAAGGCAATGCGGCGGTCAAACTCGCCTTAGCCGAGACGACGGTGATTGAGGAGACGAAGAAGTACTTTGAAGAGGCGGGAATCGTCCTAGACTCGCTACAACCGCGCGTGCCTCGATCGCAAACCACCATACTTGTGAAGAACATCCCTTTCGGAACGACCGTTCAAGCTTTGACCGATCTCTTCGCTCCTCACGGTACGCTCAAACGGGTACTACTGCCTCCTGCTGGAACACTGGGCGTGGTGGAGTATGACAACGCCATGGACGCTGGGAGAGCATTCAAGGCTCTCGCATACCGACGATTAGGCAATGCGGTGCTGTATTTGGAGAAAGGGCCAGTGGGGATGTTCCAACCTGCCACTGCTGACGAGGTTGCCCCAATGTCGACGGAAGCAAGAGAGGCGGAAGAGTCTCGTGCGCTGGCCGAGAAAGTGGAAGCCCTACGGGACGTGCCCGATGCGTCAGACGAAGCTGGATCGACTTTGTTCTTGAAGAACCTGAACTTCTCAACGACAACAACGAAGTTGGCCACCATTCTATCGTCCTTGCCTGGCTTCTCATTTGCGCGAGTTCAGACTAAGCCTGATCCGAAAAGAGAGGGCGAAAGGTTGTCTATGGGATACGGATTCGTGGGATTCAAGACTCGTCAAGAAGCAAACAAAGCTTTGTCAGGATTAGAAGGGTTCGAAGTCGATGGCAAAGTGTTGGAAGTCAAATTCGCCCAGAGAGGCGTGGAGGACGTCGCAAAGGAACACAAGGAGAAGAGCAAGGGGGAACTGGAGGGCAAGACTAAGAGCACGAAAGTCTTGGTCAAGAACTTGCCTTTCGAAGCGACCAAGAAGGACTTGCGGGAGCTATTCAGGTGAGCGATATCCTATTTTCCCGCACGATCGTCGATGGCTTGGATACTGATATACTTTTGCGAATCAGTGCATATGGTCAACTCAAGTCGCTGCGTCTGCCTCGCAAATCGACATTAACGTCCACAGGTTCTCAGTCCACGCGAGGATTCGCCTTTCTGGAATTCACCACGCACACGGAGGCTGCCCGGGCGATGGAAGCGCTCAAACATACCCATCTGCTCGGACGTCATTTGGTCATGGAGTGGGCTAAGCAGAGCGACGAGGTTGACGTGGAGGGTCTGAGGGAGAAAGTCGGCAGGGACGTCAGGGCTGCGTTGGGCGATGAGGGCGGGAGAGGTAAGAGGAGAAAGTTGGATTTCGGGGCCAAGGCTGCCGAGGAGCTTGATGGGCTCGAAGTGTAGTTTCTGATTTTTGACATAGTACAGATGATGACGATGCATGTTGTTCAATGGATGCTTTGGCTACAGTTTGCTTTATGCGCGATTATAAAATTATACGATGTTTCCTATGCCGGCGATCGGGCTCGACTTCAATGCTCCCTGCTTATCATACACCTTCCCGCCCCTTGGTGCTTCTTGTTGTCGCGCTGAGTGGAGCTACACGCTAAGAGCCTACTTCTTCGCTTCGGACTGCGACGTGTTGAGGGGTGTCTCGCTGCCCTTCTCACCCTGCTTGCCTGGGGGCTGGGAGTAATCGGCATTTGCAGGTGATCGCTGCGTGGCGTCTTTGCCGGACTGCGAAGAAATTCGGATTCGATATCAGTAATGAGAAGACAAGCCCGATCGCATACGCGGCGGCGAAGAAACACGACTCACCTCTTGCTCTATTTGCTTACTGCTCGTCTCGGGATTAGGATCCTTGTTGAATGCCGCATCCGTGTGGGCGACGTCGTCGGTCTATCGGCATAAGATATAAGAATCAGCGTTGCTTCGTTTTGATGAGCTCGATCCGCCATTGATCAAGATCGGAGTGGTAGGAGACACTCACCCCCGCACCCGTACTTCCCCCTTCATCAGAGTACAGCTCCTTCTTCCCGTGATCGCTGGCGTACCCTCTGCGCATCTCGTACGTGCCGCTGACAGACCGGATACTCATATTGGAATAAGTACGAGACGCAGCTCTCATCCGCTGCTGAGTCTGACGCGAGGGTCCGGCCGAAGTAGAGGATAGGGTGGAGGATAAGGTGGTGAGCTCCACGGCTGCCGGGCCTTGGGAGACGGGCACGAGTGGCGTGCGGAGGAGGAACATGAAGGTGCGTTTGGCCGAGGGGAACATCTTGCGTGTGCGTGGGTGTTGTATGTGTGCGGTGTGGGTGGGCGTGTGAGTAAGGCTGCAGATGTGTGTAGGGTATGTAGACGAGAGTTGTTGGAATAAGTGAGTCAGGTTATATACGTTTGCAGGAATACCATTAACTGGCGAAATGCCAAAGTCAAATTAGCTAGGCTGAGACCTCGATGCACGGTGACAGAGTCATATCTGTGTCACTGTTGACGTCATGGCGATCATGCCTTTCTCTGGCGCCTAACAGGTTTCTAATAGGCACGGGCAGAGCGAGTGGAGGGGAATCGCTCATCGCGTCCTATTGCTCGTTTCCACTGACGCGCAAAGGCAAAATCATTTATCAGATACACATATACATAATCTTTCAATATCAAATCGATATCGACAAGGACACCATGATCAGCTCAGGTTCAAGAACGAGGCTGATCTCAGCCCTCGCCGTTCTCGCCCTGTGCAGCGCAGTGGTGTACGCGAAGAGCGAGAAGGTAAGTACCCCTCGCTCTAGCTCTCAAGCTCTCAAGCTCGTAAGCAAGCGAGCGAGAGAGTTCGAAGGACGGTGCTCACGCGACATCATGTGTACGCTCTTCAGACTCAAGAGGTCTTCAAAGCCCCTACTCACGCTGAGGAGCATGGGACCTCGATGCGCAAAGTCTTCGCGACGCTATTCCCGTTCGAGAGTCCAGCTTATAATTCCAGTAAGCTCTGCCCTCCTTCGCACTACTGTTTGTCGTTCGGCCGAAGCTGATCAGCGACTCATTGATCCGACAGTACTGGCGACCTTCTACATCTCTTCGTCAGTCAGCTCTTCTCGGTGCATCGTCCGACAATCGAGCTGACGTGCCGTATGCATGTATACTCGCAGGATACCCAACTTCATCCTCCTTGCTGTTCCCGCAACGCTCGAGCCCTCGTCCCTCAATACCATGATCGCGTTCGCTACGGGTGGATTACTAGGAGACGTGTTCCTCCATCTCGTCCCGCACTCGTTCTTCGGTGAGGGTCATGATGAGTCCGGAGCAAAGACTGTCGTCGTCGAGGAAAAGAGGAATATCGTCATTGGGTACGCACCTACCTGCTACTTAAACTCAAATGGTCCAAATCGCTCGAGCTGATGCGCTGGCGATGATAGCGGAGCAATCTTCCTTGGTTTCGCGGCATTCTTCGTCCTGGACAAGACCATGCGCGTGCTGAATGCTTCAGCGGGAGACGAAGGGCATTCACATGGTCACTCCCACTCCCACTCTCACTCCCATGCGCACGCGCCCACGATCGATTCATCAGCAGGCAAATCCACCTCCGTCTCCACCTCTACCACCGAATTGCGATCCCGCAAATCACCCGAAGACGTTACATCCATCATCCCCACCCCACCTGCAGACGAAGGCAAGGTCGAGGTCAACCCGTCATTGAGGCTCTCGGCGTACCTCAACCTCTTTGGCGATTTCACTCACAACATCACCGATGGTCTGGCGATGGCTGCGAGCTTCTACTCCTCCCCTGCGCTCGGCGCGGTGACGACGATCGCGACTTTCTGCCACGAGATCCCACATGAGGTAAGCAAGCGATTCAGCTATGCTGTCCACGTTCTGTACCCTGTTGGTAAAGCTAATGGAATGCCGATCATGACAGATCGCAGATTACTCCATTCTGATTAAATCGGGTTTCACGAAGAGTCAAGCGATGGGTTCGCAATTTTTTACGGCTGTGGGAGCTTTTGTCGGCACATTCCTTGGTATCTGGATTGCAGAAACCTCGGGCGCTGGCAAGGAAGGAGTCCTTGAAGTGGGCCAAGGTGTATTTGGGACTAGCGTCAGCGGAGGCGACTTGGTCATTCCTGCTACCGCAGGCGGTGAGTTCAGCTGTCGACTGACGAGACGAACACAGCTGATTGCGATGACATCAAAACGAGCAGGCTTCCTCTACATTGCCAGTGTCAGTGTTATTCCTGAGCTGCTGGCAGAGTCTCACAGCGGGAAACAGGCGATCAAGGAGTACGCCGCGATGGCATTCGGGGTGTTTTGCATGGTGAGTCGAGCCGTGGGCCACGTTGGCATCGTGCTGAGCAAACTGGTCAATAGGCGGTCATTGCATGGAACGAGTAAATATGGGATGTTGTATCCAATGCTAGATACTGCAAGTAGACATGCATACGGTATCGGCATGCTTACACGTTGGTACTACGGTGAGAATATGTATGGGCTGCTCGAGTAGTGCGTCAGTCAGCTCCGATGTTATTGTTATTGCCATATGTAGTGCAAGCCGGGGAGAGGTGATTTGCCACATCCGATCACGTTGACTCTGTGATTTTCACATGGCATTTCATTTCCGCTGTTCCTTTTTTACCCAGTGCTAGCGCTACTGCCCCTTTGAATCTAGGCTCTGATGTAGAGTGGATGCTGCGTCATCCCCACACTTGTCCCGTTTATCATTTATTTATTCCATGTTTTGTTTGGCCTCATCGCATCGTCGTTGAAACCTTGATACTTGACTCTTTCAGACAACAGTACATCGCAATAGTATCTTATACTACACACTCAGTACTAATCACTCGATAACTGAAATACACGACACACCGACAACGATGAGCTCGCAACATCAAGCAAACTTCTACTGGGGCGCAGGAGCTCAGTCTGTGAGTGGGCCGCTTCTGTCTCTCTTGTTTGCTCGGTGTAATAGCGGACTAGATCCACCTTGGCACTGTTTATTTCCCCTCTACTCCTTGCATCTTTGAAAGTCAGCAGCTGATCAAAGATTTCTTTACTATTTCCCTTGAATGCCCTGTAATGCACGCTGCTGCTCGATCCCACACAACTACTCTACCCGCTACTCTGCATTAATCCGACTACTTCCCTTGTGTGTTCATCCTCGCCGTGAACGACCATCACAAATCACACCGCAATAGGTCCACATCGCTGGAAACTTCAACAACTGGTCAGCGACCGCTACACCTCTCAACAAGCTTTCCGATGGCACGTTCGCTGCTGAGGTGCCCCTGCCATGGGGTGAGAAGCAGGCCTTCAAGTATGTTGTGGATGGAGGTGGGTCTTGTCGTCTTGTCAACCTGTCGTTGATCGAGATCCGTGTCCCCGTGAGCTGTGCTGATTTGTTGTCCTGCGTCGTACAGAGTGGAAGGTCCGAGAAGACGAAGCCAAGGAATGGGGTGAGTTGCGCAGATCCTTCCTTTCTTCCTTCTTCTGCGCGCCAGAATCTGACGCTCTACAATAAACGCAGACGCCGCCGGAAACATGAACAACGTCTACACCGCGCCTCCCGCCGCCGCTGCCGCCGCCACTCACGAGCACGGCTCCTCCACCGCTGGATCCGCATCCGCATCCAAACCGTCATCCGTTCCCACTCGCAGCGAGCCCGACACTGCCGCTCTATCTACCGCTATCGCTTCCAGCAAGACCGAGCCCGATGCTCTGATCGCTGCTTCTGCTCCTGGCGCTGCGTCCGCTCCCGCCCCCGCACCAGCATCCGCAGACAGCGCGAAGGGTCAGTACATGCTCGGCGGCGTCGTCCTCGGTGGTGCGATCTCCTCGTCTTCCAGCAAGCCTGCAC
>JALPBZ010000150.1:0-47788 GCA_026538355.1 Cryptococcus sp. GC_Crypt_5
CGTTGGGATGCGGACATCTGGGAGGCTAAGGGCCTCGGCTCATTCCTCAAGCTCCTCCTCGGAGCCGAACAGGGCGCGAACGCCACTGATGCCATACGCAATGCCTTCATGGACATTGACAAAGCTAAATACGCCCCCGACGTCGAGGATGATGGATCCGAGGGTCAGCTCTTGTGTGACATTCAGTTCTCGCTCGCCTATGGTGGTCTGCTGCTGTTGAACCACACAAACCTCAAGCTTCGAAGGGGAAGGAGATATGGTATCTGTGCTGGAAACGGTCAAGGAAAAAGTACCCTCATGAAGGCAATCCGTGATGGCAAGGTGCGTAACGCCTTTATCGGATTCAGTTTCGCGCTGACCCGTGACAAATACAGGTCGAAGGATTCCCTCCTCAAGACGAGCTTCGTACTATCATGGTCGAGCACGCTTTGCAAGGCGAAGATACCGCCATTGCCATTCTTGACTTCATCTCGGCCGATGTCAAGCTGAAGGACAAAAAGCGAGAGGACATCTCCGCGATGCTCTTGTCTGTCGGCTTCTCCGATGAGAAGCAGCGCGACCCCGTCGCTTCGTTGTCCGGTGGTTGGAAAATGAAGCTGGAGCTGGCCCGTGCGATGCTAATTGGTGCGGATATTCTCTTGCTCGATGAGCCTACCAATCACTTGGACGTGCAAACCGTTGCATGGCTTGAACAATACCTCTGCAACCTCCCCGACATCACCTGTATGATTGTCTCGCACGACTCCGGCTTCCTCGACAACGTCTGCACGGACATCATGCACTACGAACAGAAGAAGATCGCTTACTACCCTGGAAACCTGTCCAAGTTTGTCGAGAAAGTCCCAGAGGCCAAGTCATACTACACTCTCGCGGCAACCTCCATCAGGTTCTCCTTCCCACCGCCCGGATCGCTCATGGGTGTCCGATCCAACACTCGAGCAATCATGAAGCTCGCCGGCTGTACCTTCACCTACCCAGGCATGAACCGAACCTCGCTCAAGAACGTTTCTTGTTCGCTCTCCCTTTCATCGCGTGTCGGTATCGTTGGCCCCAACGGTGCAGGCAAGTCGACGCTTATCAAGCTTTTGACCGGTGAAACCGTGCCCCAAGAAGGCACTGTGCACAAGCACCCAGCTCTTCGTGTTGGTTACGTTGCTCAACATGCCTTCCACCACATCAACGAGCATCTGGACAAGACTGCTGTGCAATACATCCAATGGCGTTACCAGGACGGTCACGATCGTGAAATGATGGAGAAGGCAACTCGTGTCTTGACCGACGAGGATTTGGCAGTCATGGACACTCCTATTGAGGGCAAGAACGGCGAGCTGAGGAAGATCGAGTCTATCCTTGGTCGTCAAAAGCTCAAGAAGAGTTTCCAGTACGAGATCAAGTTCAAGGGTCTCACCCACAAGGACAACGCCTGGATTCCCCGTGATGTCCTCCTCGAGAAAGGCTTCACAAAGCTTGTCGGTCAATTCGACGACATGGAGTCGTCCAGAGAAGGAGCGGGACAACGTGACACCGGCGCAAATGCCGTTCGTGAGGTCCTCGAGGCTGTTGGTCTGGACGGAGACATCGCCCAGTACAACGAGATGTCGGGTTTGTCGGGTGGACAGAAGGTCAAGGTCGTTATTGCCGCCTCTATGTTCAACAGGTGAGCATAGCTGTCATATCCTGCGGGGCTTTGGTGCTGATTACGTCTTTCCTTTAGACCGCAATGTCTCTTCCTGGACGAGCCTACTAACTTCTTGGACCGAGAGGCGCTTGGGTGAGTGGTGCCATTTCTGCCCCGTGTAGATGTGTAGCTGACATTCATGTGATCACTTTCAGTGGTTTGGCAGTAGCTATCAAAGAGTGGGGAGGTGCCGTCTGCATCATCTCGCATTCTCAGGAATTCGTTTCCGCGCTCTGCCCCGAGATTTGGCATGTCGACAACGGCGAGTTGACCCACAGAGGCAAGGTCGCCTTAGTCGAGGACGCTTTCGACGACGCTTCCAAACCTAGCTCAAGAACTGCCAGCAAAGCCGGCACGCCCCGAACAGCGGCCAGCACAGCTCCTGGCACTGGTGCGGCTACTCCTGTTGGGGAGAGCACGCAGGGATCGGAGATGGGTGATGTGGCCGAGGGCGTGGCCAAGCTCATGATGAAGAAGAAGAAGAAAAAGGTGTGTACGGCGTACAAGCCTCTTGCTACGCACTGTAGTCTTAGTGGATTATATGCTGATCATCGTTTTACTCCTACGTAGATGACCCGAAACGACCTCAAGGCGCAGGAGGCGCGACGACAGCTTCGAAAGCTCAACTGGCTCACGTACGGTGGTGAGCGCGAGCCCGACACGGATGACGAGTAGCTTTTGGCTTCGACTTTGGCTTCGGCCGCGTTGGCTACGGACTAGATATAGACTGAGTCGGTATGACGTGTATCTTTCTGCTTCAAATAGATTGTCTGAGATGTTTTCCCCTGCATGTGACTCGGAGCGATACCGACTTATAGAGCGATACCAGGATTGTCTTTATCGTTTCATCTCTAATAATGTCATTGTTACGGTTTGAATGCATTGCGATGCTTGCGACGGTGTGGACTTTTGAGCGTTTAGCCTCGGTGATAATGGTTATTACAATGGTCTGTTCAAGATTGTACTTGTCATTGGTAGCATTGAGATTTATTTACTAATATCCATACAAAATCGACATTGTGGTCTGACCTGTACCTGCTTTCCACGCTTTACTGCATCTGCGGGGGTAGACAAAGTGATCAGCGTCCGTCTCAGCGCTCTAATACGTAAACGGGAATTCGTCGTAGCAGTGGGACTTACCAGATGACCCATTGCCATGGCGGGATACCTTGTGCCTTGAACCTCGAACTTCTCGAGGAAGCTGTTGATCTCCTTGAGCTCGTCCTCCGTGAGGCGGATAGACGCAGCAGCCGAGTTCTCCTTGACTCTGTCGGCGTTGGACGAGCCGGGGATCGGGATAGTCTGCGTTACGTGTTGCGTAAATCAGCACACAATGCTAGCAGTAGTACGAGATAGAGGTGCACTAACGTAATCCGAGATATTGGTGATCCAGGCCAACGCAAGCTGACTAGTCTTGATCCCCTTGTTCTTCGCGATCTCATCGAGCTTGTCGACCAATTTCAAGTTCTCGTAGAACGCCTCACCCTGGAAACGGGGCACGAACCGCTTAAAGTCGCCTTCGGGGATGTCCTCGGGGGACTTGTACGTCCGCGTCAGGAACCCTCGCGAGAAGGGCGAGTAGCAGAAGATGGGCAAGCCGACTTCTTGCGAGTACTTGACCACGTCTCGGATTGCGGGCTCGTACGAGAACAGCGATACTTCGATCTCGACCAGTGCCACGGGGACGATCTGCAGAAAGGGCACATCAGTCAACTAGTACTTTGTATGACTGAATTGTGGATGGTTCTCACCTTGGCGGCCTTCTTGAGTGACTCGACGCCCATCTCGCTGCCGGCGACAGCGTCGAAGAGCCCTTCTTTCTGGAGCGTAGCGAGAGTACCGAACGTCTCTTCGACCGGTTGGTGCGGCAAGCGCGCATACGAGAAGACGTCGATCTTCTTGTCCCCCAAGATCTTCTTCACCTCCTTGAGCTCATTCCGGAGGAATTCGATACTACGTCGCATCGTTAGCTGATTGCTACGTTATCACCTTAGAGCAAAACCATAAGAAATGGACCGCGCACTCACTCGGTCTGGGGCTGGAGCTTGGTGTACTCCACTCCGCCCTTGATGACAAGAATGATCTTCTCCTTGTATTCGGGGTACTTGTCGAAGAATCTCCGGATCAGTGTGATGTTCGCAAAGTTGTCCCCTGGGTTCCCGTAGAATGCCGCCGTGGACCAGATCGTAGCGCCCGCTTCGGCTCCGGCCCTACCGCACGAGAGCTCAGTCAGCATCGCTTATAAGGTAACAGAGAGGATGTGATGAGACCCACTTCATAGCTGCGAACGAGACTTCCTCAGCGGGAGGCTTGGGGTTCCAAGTGAGCTGCATCAGCCCGAGGCTGATAGACGAAAGCAAACGCGAGACGATCAGCCTACTTTCCATATACTGGTATACTGTACGATATAACGACGGCATCGATGGGGACTTACCCAACACGGTTGACCTTGTGGCCAGCGACGGTGACAGTGCTTGACATGTTGTACTGTATATATATGCAGTCGTTGTACGATAAGAGATGAGGCGATGAGGCGATGTACGAAAGCGGGATGGTATCAACGATAGCTGTAACACTACCTGTACCGAATTTATATGTGGATCCAGCGTCGATCAAAGTGGAGGTTTGATAACCTTGGCTTCGGAGACCGACCCATACAAAATCGCGCACCTCCACTCAGCTCAAGCCTCCACCGATATACAATGTCAACATGTAGTGCATAGAGAGAGCTTTGGAGCGCAGAGATGGCCGTCGCCGTTGCCAGCCACAACCATTCTGTATGTTCGGCGATGCATGCGCACCATCGTCCCGACATTGCCTCCACAGAGCCCAAGCAAGCATAGCTGCATAGCAATTTCAGCTGCAACTGCGAGCTTGTTGTCTGACCGTGTCACACAACGATAAATGTAGGGAAAAACTAAATTGAAGTATTGGTGCACAATTACGGCATGACGTCAGCGCTCTCGGTTCTCAATTCCCTGCGCTCTCCATTCTCACCGCGTCCACCACTACTACTTCGACGAAATAGCAACTCATCGTTGCTGAGTGCTCTCCATCACTTGTCAATAGTCCGTACTCTCAATTACCACGATGGACCTCGGCGCCCCCCTCGGCGCGCCTGTGAGCGCTGTCTCCGAGCCGACCAGCGTACCGGTCAATCACGCGCATAGCACAGCCTCCTCAACCACCACCACCTCCACAACTGCCACTGCGCCAGACACTTTGCCCGCGCATGTCGAGAAGCACCATGGCTCCCATGGCCATGCCACTGTCGGCGAGACGCCTGTGCATGATGCACTCGCTGCACCAGCTCCCCCACCGGGCTACGGTGGGCTCGGTGCGGGATCTAATCAGCAAGTTCACTCCGTTCCAGCTACTACCACGCCCATCGCGCCCGTCGCAGCTCAGCCGCAGCCCGTAGTCCGGGAGGTACCAGCGCATCAAGCTCCTGTTCCCGGAGCAGCATCTACCGACTCGTCACCTCACAACCCCACGGCCACAGGAGCAGATTCGCGTACAGCTCAGGCTCCCACCGCTTCCATGGACCCTAACGTGCCTTCTTCGGAGTCGGCACCGACAGCTTTGCCTACAAACCCGGCAACGCACCCGGAAGACCAGAAGCATGCTATCAAAAACGAACATCCCGAAGTGGTACATCGCGAGGTGGAGAAGACCAAGGCTGAAGAGAGGGAGATCAAAGGCGAGAAGCCGCTAGGTACCGTCGTCGGTGGTATCGAAGACGACCGTTTGTATGCAATGCTCAGGCGTTTCGATGAGGTAAGTCGTCACTCTGCCGCTGATTTTGAAGCGTGCTGATTCGTTTGAACGACAGCAAATTACCCATGTCCTACATCCCGCTGCTGGTCTGCCTCCTATCGAGCCTGATTTACGACCTTCGACGCTGCCCGACCTGCCTTCCCACACCGACGTCCTCAAGTCCAATCTCGAGCGCACTTTCGCTGCTATCGGTCCAGGGTCTCTTCGTGGAATGCGCGAAGTACAACGTATGATGTCTTGGGCGCCAGAAGAGCGTCAACGAACCGGTGCTTTCTGCGCAGCCTACTTCATCTGCTGGATATTCGGTTATGCCGTCGCTGGTGTTCTGTCATTCTTAGTCGCTATCGTCTGTTTCCCCGGCTGCAGGCGACATTTCTTCCCGCCAGTCGCACCTGCACCTTTCACTCCACCAAGTGCGACCGATCCGACCAACCAGAAAGGTGACGAAAGCCTTCTCGGCAATGTCGATGGCAAAACGGTCCACCGAAGCAAGGCAGAGCAGGCTGAAGAGCAAGCTTTCGAGGCGACTTCTATCCTTCAAGCTTATACTACGAGGTTGCTCTTTGTAAGCGCGACCTCTAGATTTGCCGCTTTCTCTGCTGATACACTATCCTTAGGACGGCCACAAGAAGGGCAAAGCGGCAGGCAACTCCAAAGTCGGCGAGAAGAAGACTGAATCCGACGATGAGGACGAGCATCCAGCAGGCCTTGACGACGTCAACCGTCAAGACGATGGACATGATGGTCAAGGAACCAAGTCTGGTGAAATCGTCGTCGGTGGGGAAAAGATCACGCCATCCAAGCCCTTGGACGACAAGGAGAAGAAAAAGCTGGCACAGCGAGAGGCTAAGCGGAAACGGGACGAGATGGTTTCCAAGATGACAAAAGCGACCGAGGCCGGACTTGGCGCCCTTGCCGATACCATGGAGAGGCTGAACAAGTAGGTCATCCCGGCTGCCTGTTTTACGGCCGTCATTTCATGTGAGCTGACGGGACGCGACAGTGCTTTATCGCCGCCAGTCCCATACCCCGACAGCATGGCCCGCTTCAAGATTGCAGGTGCTTTCCTCGTACCTGCCATGTTCCTCTTTACTTTTGTACCTCCTTGGATCTTCGCTCGTTCCGCTACCTTCTTCTTCGGTGTGGGTTTCTGGGGCCAACCGCTCCTCATCCGAGCGGCTAACAAATTCGTCGAACTCGTGCCGAACTGGCAAGAGCTGTTGGATATCCGAAAGTAAGTAGTCGCCGGCGATGTGGCCAGGGAGCACGCGCTGACATATGTTATGATCAGCTCGATTCTTTCCCGCGTTCCTACCGATGCCCAGTTGACGTTACACTTGTTGCGAGTTGCCGAGGCTCTCCAACACCCTCTTCCTCGTCCACCGTAAGTACCGACCCCGGCTACGACAGGAAAAGCCTTGTAAAGCTAAATCCAATGTAGTCCCCCTCCTCTCCAAGGCTCCCCTAAGGTGAGCTACATATCATTTGTAGACCTGAAATCTATGCTGAGATCTCCCATAGGAAGCGATCAAAGACACCACGCCCGCCACGGTCACCGCCGAAGATGACGCAGAACTTCTCGATGCTGAGAAGGAGGGTGGCGCGACCGAAGTTGCCGTCAAGGCCAAGCACAAGACCAAAAGTGCCATTGCGAGTGCATTCAAGAGTGCTGGAAAGAAGATGGCGGCGTTCCACGGCGACGTGGCTGTGGATGGCACACGAAAGCAGGCACGTGAAGAGGATATCAAACATGGGAAAGCCGAATTGACGACCGCCGAGAAGATTGGCTCAAAGGTCGACAAGCTCTTCTTCAAGGGTAATGTTGACGACGATGGCAGCCCAGAACGTTAGTGAGGAGTTTACGACGTTGGTATTGTATATTGATAAGATCCCTCCTTCGCCGCAGACTATCCCGCCAAACTCGATGGAACCTCGGGTCATATCGTTCTCGAACCAAGGAATGAGATACTCAATCAACCTCAGATCAGCTTTGTCCCACTGTCAGGCAAGAGCGAGCACTTCACTTGGCCCATCGACGAGATTGTCGAGATCCAAAAGGTGAGTAGCTCTCCTGAGTGTAACCAAGTCTCGTGCTGATGTTTGCACAGTCGCACGTGTCCATGCCTCGTATGGCACTTGGTTGGGCTTCGGGTGCCGAGATCGAGGGTCTTGGACTGGAAGTGCGTTTCAAGCCTTTGGAGCAGCAGCTTCTCGAAGCACGCGGCGGTCCCAAGAAGGAAGGCACTACCCTCCAGTTCAACCGTGTTGGAAGGAGAGAACAGCTGTTCGTCAGATTGGTCAGCATGGGCCGCCAGCGCTGGGAGGTTCTGTAGATGCGCCCGTGCATAAGTTGCAAGCAAAGTGGAAGACGGGTGGAGGTTTCGAGAAGGATGTTTGCGAGACGACTCCGGAATATACATGATGACATTGACAGTATTCGTATCAGATACCTCGTAGCCATAGGTACATGTAGCCCTTGAAGAGTGTTGACTTACAGTATCTGCATGGCTTTCGGGAATGCACCGCAATCCATATCGCACATATCATATGTATAGCTTGCATAGCGAGGTATATGCTCCTCGTACGCAGTGGGTATCCTACAACAGCCTGCTCCATGCTCCGTACTCGATACGCTACGCCGACGACATTGCGGGTTCCTCGAAGGCTCCAACCTGCCAACCTGCCCTAAGAGCGGATATGCCTGTCCCCACTCCTCACTCCTGGCTCCAGCCGTGACATCCCTTCCTCACACATCAAGCTCCGCCCAACTGTCCGACTGTCCGACTGTCTAGCTAGTCTAGCTAGCCTAGCTGGAGACAGCCTTTTGAAGGGGGTTCTTCTGCCTGTGATCCCAGATACGGTACAGCTGCGCCATGCCGGTGGAGCCGACGAAGAAGTTTACGGCGGCCAGAGAGTAGTTGACGGGCGTGATGACGAACGAGTATCGGACCTGTAGTCGTTGGCGTCAGCGCGTCAGCGATGCAGCGAGTCGGCGATGTGTGGGAAGTAGGCTAGCACGAGGTGAGTGCGAGCACGGGGCGCGGGGCGCGGGAGGGCATGCAAGCAGGAATGCAGAGAGGCAGAAAAGCAGAAAAGCAGAAAAGCAGGAGAGCAGGAGAGCGGAAGAGTTTGCCGAACGTGGGTCATAGCCTCGTCCGCCGGTGATCCTCATCCTGCTTGCCACGATAGTAGCGGCACGATACAATGTTGTCCGCCCCGAACGTTGAGTTTGAAGCGTGTGATCCTCCTCCGTTTCTTCCACGCCGCAGCAGCAGCTGCAGCAGCGGCGCCACGCCTCGTCCTTCTTCCTGATGCATATTCACGAAAAGACAGCCCAGCCCGGTGAAAGGGGAAAGGGAAGCAACGACTCACCCAGATGAAACCGGTCGCTGCGAGCGCGACGTTCTGGCTCACGCTGAGCTTCTCCGCAGGCCGAGAGAGATCCTTGACTCCGGCGGCCACGAGGGCCCACTTGGCCATGGGCGCCCAGAAGAAGATTGTCCTGCGGTCGCCAAGTGATTGTCGCGGGAGCAAGGCATGATAGATAGTGCAGCGAGCAGAGTAGGAAAAGTGAGCAATGGGAATAGGAATAGACAGGACGTCAGCGCTTGCAATGTTTGGGTGCACAAAGGCCAAGGCTGATGTGAGAAAGGACAATCAATACCCACTTGGGTCCGGCGGGATGGTTTATGAACGCCTGGAACTTGGAAGTGGTCGACGCCGCCGCGGCGGAGGTTGCTGGTGCTGACATTGCGGTGATGCTGGTGGTGGTAGTGGCAGCAGTCTGGTTGGGTACAGCGAGGAGATATGACTTGCGAGAGATGTAATCACGATATGACTCATGCTCAATGAAAACACCCTCGTTCTCATGCTCATGCAGAGGCTCGGTCAACGGGCACATAGTCTCTATGTGGGAGGTCGAATTAGATTACACATGGTATAAGAGTGGAGTGGCACTGGACTGGCTCGGAGTTAGTTTTGTCTATGGGCAAAAGTGGCACTGCTGCTTGCATGCGGGGTACAGCTTGCAACAGCACTTCATCTTGTTTAGTCGCCCACGTCAGTACAGTCAGCGGGTCTTTCGTCCGTGGATGGCGACTCGGCTCGCCCGTTGCCAGTTCCAGTTTGTGCATAACCATGAAATGGACAACGGCGGCTGGCAACGCGTGAGCTGCTTCCGCTACTGCCCGTCTCGTCTCAGGGAAGCTACCCGACTTCTACAGCTTCCCGCACCATGGGAAGACTCACGTACCCACTGTCATGTGAGACGGGGCTGCTAGCGGACCGGCGTAAGTATATGTGTCTTCGTAGGCAGAGGCGTGAAGTAAAGCCTACAGCCTTTCGGCCGTTGATCGTATGCCACGTAGATCATTGTGAGCTAAGGTACGCTTCTCATTCCAGCACTCGTAGTCTCTGCGATGGCAGTATCGGTCTCGCCCAGGTGCGCGTGATCAAGTTAGTTCTCGTGTATATTCACTCAAGAACACCGCCAGCTGTACTCCTGTACTAGAGTACGGGTAGCCGGCAATCTTTCACTCACTCGACAGTTTATCCGCTGATTAGCCGAATACTATCAGCGGGTCAATTACCCGAAGCCGAATGTCCAGATCCAACGTTCTTTCTGTTAACCATATACACCAACGTTTATATTGCGCAACGACCACCTTTGCCAATTGCGCACATCATGCGATCGGCCTGGAGCTGCGGCGTGCTTTGTCTCGGCTCTCTCCTTGTAGTCAGCGCGAAGCCGATCACCGAGTCGCACGATAACGATAGAGCTATCGAGGCTCAAATCGCCTTTGGACCCGTCTCGCCAATAGCGCAAATATCAAAAACAGATCCGCGCCCTTTGGTGATATGGCAAGTTAGACTCCCACTTCTTTCCTATCACTGTTCTTTATCTCCGCTAGCAGCTGACACGCGCTTGATGCTGGCTGCAGGCATGGACTGGGCGATACAGCGCTGTCGAGCGGGATACAGTCGTTCATCGATGAGGTGCAGTCGATTCACCCCGGTATATTCGTTTATAGTGTCAAGATTCCCGAAGAAGGGTCTTTGGATGATGAGCGCAAAGCGGGCTTTGTGCGTTGTCATCTCATCATCACATTCATGCTTCTCTTCATAACCGATTCCAAATCCACGTCTGTCTGTTCGTTATTGGCTCAAGACGTACAAAGGGAGTTTGCTGACGGAGGGATTGTATGCGCAGTGGGGCAACGCCGATGAACAGGGCATGCAGGGGTGTGAGCAGCTCGCTGCTGTCCCTCAGCTGGAAGGCGGGGTGAGTCGATGTCGTTTCCACTTGTACCGAAGCTGCGCAAGAGAGCGTCGGGGATGAGTCATAATCAAAGCTGACTGCCGGATTATCGAACTGGTGTGCAGTTCGACGCTATAGGTTTTTCTCAAGGAGGTCTATTCCTGCGCAACTACGCGCAGTACTGTAATGACCCACCACTCAAGAACCTGATCACTGTGCGTCACTACCCAAACCTCCTCACAACATATCAGTCTCTAGTCTCGCCATGAGTGAGCTGACCAGCGTGCTCCTTGACTGTAATACGTAAACGACGACGAGCAGTTCGGGACACCGCACTATGGCATCTCGGCTCTGATCCCTTGTCCGACACCGCCGACCCTCACGTGCCTCTTAGCGGCCCGCGCAGCCCGTTCGGGAATATACAGTGCATGGGCACAAACGCACCTGGTCCAAGCTGCTTATTATAGGGATGTGGAGCGGCTCGATGAATTCTACGAGATCAATACGTTCATCAGGGACCTGAATGCTGAGGGTGCACATCTGCCGCCTTCTGCCCGCGAGCAAGACTCCGATGAGGCGGCTCGAGGAGGCGGAGAAGCCGCCTTCGCTGTGGGGAACAGGGAGAGCGGTGGGAAGGGACTGAGCGGGCTCGAGAATCTCATCGCGGTGCAGTTCGATGACGATCGTGAGTATCGTCGTGCCTTTCAATGACGTTGTCAACATTACAGTGAACTGACATGATCGATGTGTCGTACTACAGGCACAGTATCACCACTGCAATCAGCCCATTTCGCGACGTACGCTCCGAACAACAAGACCCTGCTCGTCCCCCTCCCCGAGCAGAAACTCTATAGGGAAGATTGGATAGGCCTCAAAGCGCTTAATGAGTCCGGGGGATTACACCTGGAGCACTGTCCGGGGGAACATATGGATTTGGGCGGGAAAGGCGGCTGTGCAGAGATCATGGTCAGGAATTGGGTTGGGTGGGCTCGATGATATTGGAAGGCATACAGTGACGGTGTCGATAGCTTAGGTGTCATTATGAGTGGTTGTTGTACTCGTACTGTCTCGGAGGTTGTGCAAAGGACAATTACGCGATATGCCAGAATTCGCACATCTTGAACCAGTGTGCACTATCAGCTCGGTCCATTGTTACGTCTGAGGAACACATGCAGGCATATTGCATCCATGTCCAAGGAACAATAAAACGGCGAGACCAGACTATACTAATAAAACAGGTAAAACAAAGAACAAAAACAACAACTTCCCAATCATCGCTCAAACGGCAGTTGAAATCACACTCGAATCAAAATAGACCAGACCAGACCACCTCCGTCGCACTGCGCCCTAGACTTTATAGATAGTGCCCTCGGCAAACATGATCTCGTTCCTCTCGTTCATCCTCTCCACCGCTGTTCTCGCTTCCCTATTCCCGAACAGCTCTTCGACGGGCAGACCCTCGTTGATCTTGGGTACGAGATCTGACAGGTCCACGATCCCGTCCGCGCCGAGATCTGACTCGAAGACGTTGGACAAACGCGATCTGAAGAGGTCTAGTCGTTCTGCCGAAATCTCGCCTGATGCGGCGTCACCTTCCGTCTCCATTTCACCATCCGCGTCTGCGTCTGCGTCCGCGTTCGCATCGAGAGCAGCGAGGGAGGCCTCCGCTTCGCCCATCTCGAAATCGTCTTGTCGTCTCCGCTCCTCTTCCTCGCGCTGCTGCTTCCTCCTCTCGCTCGTCCGCGGGGTGCCAGGAGCTGAAGGTCCACCTTCAAGTCTCCTGCCCTTTTCCCTCGCCCTAGCTCGTTGCGTGTCCGTCACTCCTTGATCTTGCGTCTGCTCCTCCGCTTGGTTCTCATCCTCTGATTCGCCCGAAGAGGCATCGCTGTCGGCTGTTTGACCGGCGTTCAGCTTTCTCCTCTTCCTGCGTTCAGGCTTCAAGACCTCTTTGAAGAGAGCAAATCGTAAGATCTCTTCGGCTGCCATAGCGTCCCGCTCATCGACATTGGCAGACAATCGTGCTTTGGCGTGCGCGGTGGCGAGACGAATGAGTGTTTCAAGCGTACGTGCTGTCAGAGGCGAAGTCTATAACATGTTGGGTCGGTCAACGGCCCGATCACTGCTTGTGCTATGTCTGAATGATTGGGTGATCATCGAGCTAGCACTCACTCTCTTTTGGTTTCCAGCGAGATCGTCATTCCTCAAAGCACTGTATACATTGACGATCCAGTCCGCGGCTCCTTTTGTCAGAGTGGGATGACAACGGTTCTTGGCGTATTGCAGGTATTTCTTGACGAAAGCGATGCTGAGAACCTCTTTGCGCTTGTTGGCGCCTCGACCCGTTGTAGTGGTCACACCGCCATGAAGGAGTGGGTTGAATTTCTCAAAGACGGGCGTTTCGGTAGTACGTGATTCTTGCTCGTCTCCTCCAACATCGAGGTTCTGCTCAATGTTCTCGATCGCCGGGGCACCTATGTTTTTGGTTTAGCGGTCAATCTGCCTTTGAGAAGGGTGCAGCGCGTACCTTCCTCTACCCCAGGCTGCAAGTAACGATGCATACGGAGCACATGCTCCGAGATCATACGGTCCCGCTGCTCATCAGTGTCGTCTGTGACAACGAAAAGCAAGTCGAAACGGGACAGAAGCGAGTCGGGCAAGGCGATGTTCCGATGAGGGTCTTTGTGCACATCGTACTGCAAGGATACGTCAGGTACATTGCAAAGAAAATTTAGCTTCCACTTACTTGTCCGTAAATTGGGTTAGCAGCAGCTACAACACTGCAGCGCGCATTTAGCGAGGTGTGGATACCTGCTTTGGCGATAGTGACCGTTTGCTGTTCCATGACTTCGTGGATTGCGACTCGATCCACTTCGGACATCTTGTCAAATTCGTCGATACACACGACTCCTCGGTCTGCCAGAACCATGGCACCAGCTTCGAGTCGACGTTCGCCTAGATATTCGCAGATTCAGCTTGCTGTACTTTGATTGAACAGAATGTAACTAGCTCACCAGTGTCCTTATCAGTGGTGACTGCGGCTGTCAAACCGACACCTGAACTTCCTCGACCAGTGGTGGCGATTGCCAATGGTGCAGTGTTCAAGACGAAACGCAGCATTTGACTTTTTGCGGTGGACGGATCACCGACCATCAGGATGTTGATATCACCACGGATATGCGCGCCATTCTTCAAATTCTTCTCCTCTCCTCCGAGAAGCAAGAGCAATACTGCCTGCTTGATGTAGTCCGATCCGTAGATTGAAGGAGCGAGCGAAGACGAGAGGAGTTGGAAGATGTTACGGCGCTTGGAGAGCTTGTTGATATTACGAATATCGGTGTCGGTCAAGGGCGTTTGTGCGATTCCTCCTCCTTGCTTGGAAGAAAGGAGAATGACATTGTTTGCGATGATGGAAGTCCTATCAAACGCGTATCAGCAACAATCGACTTTGACGAACGCAACGCCTGAAATACGCACTGGAATCCTCGTGCGCCGGCACCACCACCCGAGCTCTTGTATACACCCACAAGCTGTATCCTGTCACCAGGCTTGCAGCAGTCCACCAGATCATCTGCTAAGACCACTTCAACACTTCTAGGCAGTTGACCAGCAGGCGCCCGTTCTGGCATTTCTTGGATGTTGATCGTTTGGTGATCACGGAAAGTGGAAAGACCGTATTCCATCAACAGGGCGTGACCCTCACCATCATCTTGTGGAATGACGGTGGTAGATCCAGTGAGTGTGGACGAGGGAGCGATGATGGTGGCGTCGTGGTATGTTCGCGAGTGGAATTTTGACGTGGGCGGGCAGTAGTGTATAGACTTGAGCATCTTTGGGCGGACCAGAGAGCCTTTTGATAATTGTTTATAAGCAAGAATACCGGTTTACGAGGCGCTCATATTACTTACATCTCGTCACTATGCCCTCCAGACTGACCATTTTGCCGATCTGGTGACTGCGTAATGTTCGAGGGTTACAGTGTTGCTGACCGAAAGAGCCTCGCAGGCCAACGTAATCTACATGAGCCATACATCAATCAGCTCGTGGCCTGTATCTCGTGGACCTCTCCTCTTTGATAGCGGTAGAACGCGGTCGTCTACTCACACTCATTTCCCGAGATCTTGTGCTTGACAGGATTATGCAAGCTCTGAACGAGCTGAGCCAATGCAGCGTCGATAGCTGGCAGGTAGCTGGTGGGCTGAAGCAGGAGACCATCGGCATATGTCCTATCGTAATCGCGCAGGTCGTCCAGGTTGACTATGAGTCGGACTTGTTCGAGGTCAAGCATGCGCTTGATGCTTTCTCTATAATTATAGTTCGCTTGGGTCTATAGCGAAGTGTCAGAACAGTCACTGCTTCTCATCCGGTACTATATCTGCCTTGGTAAGGCTGCACGGCGGCAAAAGACCAATGGACTTACATCATCATCGAGAAACTCGACAAACTGCCTCGCTCTATCCCGCATCAGGTCGTCGGCGAGCAGAGGCAGCGCATCCTGGGTATTGTTGATGTCTGCCATTGTGGCGATGTCGTGGTAAGAGTTCGGGAGTGAAGGCGGGTACTCAAGCTGGCCAGACTGAAAGATATGGCGGTGAGCAGCAGAAGTATCGAGGATCGAGGAGTGAGCAGTTGAGAAAACGCGTAGAAACATGAGCATTCAAGGAAGGGTTGGCTAATTTCAACGCGACGCGCCTCTTTCTCCGGCTGACGTGGACTACTATCGTGTAGCAGAGATACATCTGATCCCGTCAGAGAGCCTGCGGTGGAGGTGACCCGTTTTCTGGACTGTTCGAGCGTCCACTCTCTGTCTCCCACTCTGTCACTCTCTCCTCTACATCGCATATATACATTCACTGTTAGGCGACGTGCAATCCACTAGCAGCCTACTCATCCACATTTTCATAAACCCACGCGCCAGATACACCAAGCATGTCAGACGTGAGTACGCTGTTTCGTCCATGGCGCAATATCTGCTTGAACATATCTCACCGGCCGCATCTTACAACGTCAGGCAAACGCATTAAAGGCAGAAGCAAACAAGGCTTTCTCGGCCAAAGACTACGCAGCGGCGTCAAAGCTTTATTCAGACGCTATCGCACTCGATTCCAGCAACCATGTTCTCTACTCCAACAGATCCGCATCGAAGGCTGGGCAAAAGGACTGGCAAGGGGCTTTGGAGGACGCAGAGAAGGTGAGAGTCGCACTTGATGTTGCCATGAGTGAAGGAATGTCTGTGTGCTGACCGAAATCATCTAGTGTATCGAGATCTCCCCTGCGTTTGCCAAGGGACACGCCCGCAAGGGTGCAGCTCTTCACGGTCTCCGCCAATATCCCGAAGCCGTCATGGCGTACGAGGCAGGACTGCAAGCCGATCCATCAGCAGACGTATGCAAGAAGGGTCTCGCGGACGTCAAGCGAGTCATGGACGCCGACGCAGACAGTCCTTTCTCTCCAGGCGGCGATATGGGCTTGGGCAAGATGTTCAGCGACCCCAACTTGATCAGCAAGCTTGAGAACCACCCCAAAACCAAAGAGTTTGTCAAAGATCCCTCGTTCAGGACCAGCTTGGCGAGAATCCAGGCTACTGGCGGCAGAGACATACAATCAGTCATGGGTGACCCTAGAATGTTGACCGTGCTTGGTGTTCTCATGGGTATCGATATTGTAAGCCCTATCTTCTCGCCTCTCGATAGGTCAAAAAACTGAATATGCTGGTTCAGGACGCAATGCAACGCCCCGAAGGGTCAAACGAGATGCCCCCAGGCGTCAGCGCATCGCAGCCGGAGGCTTCTTCGTCTAAGGCCCCAGAGCCTACACCTGCGCCTAAGCCCCAGGAGAGCAAGCCCGAGGTGAAGGAGGAGCAGCAGGATGAACCAATGGAGACAGAGGAGGAGGACACCGAGGCTGCTGCCAAGAAGGAAGCGGAGGAACTCAAGGCAAAGGGTAACGCCTCGTACAAGGCGAGGAAGTTTGACGAGGCCATCGGCTTGTATCAGAAGGCTTGGGACCTCTACCCCAAAGACGTCACCTTCTTGACCAATCTTTCCGGTGAGTCGGGTCATAGGTTTGCATGTACATTATGCTGACTATTGCGCAGCTGTCTACTTTGAGAAGGGCGACTACGAGAAGACCATCGAGACTTGCGACAAAGCTGTTGAGGAGGGTCGCGAGCTTCGCGCGGATTACAAGGTCCTCGCAAAGTACGTTATCTGTCAAATGTACACTCCATAGGTGCTGACATCCCACTGCAGGGCCTACGGCCGTGCTGGTTCCGCCTACAACAAGCTCGGCGATATGACTAATGCCATCAAGTTCTACCACAAATCCTTGACTGAACACCGTACCCCCGACGTCCTCACCAAGCTGCGAGAAGCAGAGAAGGCCAAATTGGAAGGTGACAAGCAGGCATACATCGACCCTGCAAAGGCCGAAGCCGCTCGTGAGGAGGGCAACACCGCGTTCAAGGCTGGCTATTTCGCTACTGCCGTCAAACACTATACCGAGGCTGTCAAGCGTGCTCCGTGAGTGAAGCATGACAAGCAGAGCCAGTACGTCGACTGATACCCGGCTGCTTGCGCTTAGCACCGACCCCCGCGGCTACAACAACCGAGCTGCATGTTACACTAAGCTTTTGGCGTTGCCCGAAGCTCTCAAGGACGCAGAAGAGGCGATCAAGATCGACCCGACATTCGTTAAAGCCTACATCCGCAAAGCCTTGGTCCAAGAAGCGATGAAGGAGTTGTCGAGCGCATTGGAGACGCTGCAATTGGCCACCGAGAAGGACACTGAGCGAAAGGTGCGTTTTTTCGTTGCGCATCACAGCCTCGATTGTATGGCTGACAACGTCATCTCCTCAGCACACCCGCGAGTTGGAATCGAACATGACCAAGGTCCTGATGGAGATCCAAACGCAACGATCGGGCGAGACTGATGAGCAGACCTACGAGCGAGCGATGCGGGATCCCGAGGTCCAGCAAATCATGGGTGACCCAGTCATGCGACGTGAGTAATGCTCCGCTTTCCTATTACGAACGCGTGGGATTAAGAGATCTGGATCTAATTGTTATTGTTTGAACTATCAGAAATCCTCGCAGACGCTCAGCAGAACCCCCGAGCATTGCAAGATCACATGAAGAACCCTATGGTGTGTTTCGCATTTCTTGCGTAGTTCGTCGCTCGTAGGAATGAAGCTGATCGATTGATTTGGCGTGATAGATCGCGTCCAAAATCCAAAAGCTGATCAATGCGGGCATCATCAAGACCCGCTAAGCACCTACTCAGGTAGTGCGGTCACAGTCCGCGAGGATTCGATGGCATTGGCAGAGGAAGAGCCATGGGTGAAGGGAGAAGACGAACGAGAAACAGGTGTAGAGGTGTATGAAGTTTGACTTATCGGCATTATGTCTGGTGAACGAGAATACCATCATTTACTTAGGCTTATTCTCACTATTATGCATGCGAGCGTGATCTGTAACTCCCTCTTTGTCGATCGGTCATCCGCAGTCTTTACGAGAGTGGCTTTTATGCTTCTTGCTGATGAGCTGACAAAAGACGCACCGAAGCTGTGTGATGGAATCATTAGAGAATTGCATTGTAGCACTGACTTGACTCGTTCTTATAATAATAAAGAAGACCATCTTCAACCCTACTCTCTGCCTGATACCGATCAATAGCAACGACGAGGTGTACAAGCCTTGCTCATCTAACTCTTCTAGCTCGTCTAGCTCTTCCAGCTCATCCTCATTTCCCGCAGCTTGATCCACTCAAGGTGACGAAATGACGATTTACTGCGGCGCATCAATGATACATTTGATGACTGGATTACCATGCGCATCTTTTCCCTTGGCGGTAGTATGGAATGCCTCGAGCGCATCGTTGAATTCGAACCTCTGCGTGACGAGGGGTTTGAGGTCTATCAGGCCCCTCTCCACGAGCGAGATGGCCAATGGGTAGTCGCCTGGTCCGTAGCGGAATGATCCGAGGAATTTGATTTCTTTCGTGATTATCTGGAAGAGCGGAACTGGGACTGTCATGTTCGCTCCCATGCCCACTTGCACGTATGTGCCGCTGTTATAAGTAAACGAGCCATATTAGCAAGTACGCTCGAGAAGCGAGAGACGGAGCAACTTACGCTGGCTTGAGGATGTGCGCACCGACTTGAACACATGATGGTGCACCGGAAGCTTCGATGGCAAGGTCGACTGCGCCGCTGTCTCGCAAGGGGATGTCAAGGGTGGATCGGATCAGTCCCGCAACGCGCTCAGCATACGCATTAGCGTCTTCGTCCGAGTTTCGCGGTGGCTATATACGACAGTATATCAGCAGAGCTCTCTGTCCAATTGAAGGTGACTTTGTCGTGTCGCGCGATCTATACGCGAAGAGCTGACACTCACAGACTGGTAGATATCGGTCGCAGCGTAATTCTTGGCAAAGTCCAATTTCTCCTGAAGAACATCCACAGCGATGATTCGCCTAGCACCGAGCGCTTTGGCGACGGCCATACATAATAGACCGACTGGGCCAGCACCGAACACGATGACCACTTGGTCAGACTTGAGTTGACCGAGGTTGGAGACTGAGTGCACGCCGACTGCGAGTGGTTCCATCATTGCTCCGTCCTCGAACGAGACCGAGTCGGGTATGGGGTGGACCAAGTCGGCGGGAAGGACGTCTAGGTGGGTGGTCAGGTGATTCAGCTGACGTCACTAGAACACGGATTATGAGGAAAGGAGGGTGGGGATATGGTCATGTGTGCACTCACAGTATCGACAGAGTGTGCCGTAGACGAAAGGTGGGGTGGCGGCGAAGACCATACGCGGGCAGAGCTGTAGCGATGTATCAGCGGAAGCGTCTTGGTCTTGATCGCAGCTAGTCGAGTATAGCGGAGACTACACACCTCGTATCTACCAGCCTTGCAACTCTCGCAAACGCGACACCCGATTCCCGGCTCCAGGGCCACCCGCGTACCAATCTTCAGCTTGAGTGAATTGAGCTTCTCGACCTCAGGTCCGACCTTGACGATGATCCCGGAAGATTCGTGCCCCAGACACATGGGGTCTTCGACGACGAACGAGCCGATGGCGCCGTGTTTCAGGTAGTGCACGTCCGAGCCGCAGATTCCCGTCTTGACGATCTGGATGAGCACTTCGTCGTTCTTGATCTCGGGCACGGGGCGCTGCGTGTGTCACGCGTGTCACGTATCGATGTGGGCCGAAGCACGTA
This sequence comes from Cryptococcus sp. GC_Crypt_5, assembly GCA_026538355.1. Taxonomy (NCBI): domain Eukaryota; kingdom Fungi; phylum Basidiomycota; class Tremellomycetes; order Tremellales; family Cryptococcaceae; genus Cryptococcus; species Cryptococcus sp. GC_Crypt_5. Next base: position 19,932 of record JALPBZ010000150.1, read on the forward strand.
GCCATGTCGATCGAGGCGAGAACAGCGTGATGGTAGGCAGAGGATAGTAATGTCGTATACAGCACGTCAATGACTTTTCTAATATTGTGGTCCACTTTCAGGCTCACCTCCTCAAATTTGGTATTGTCAATACCGTGGAGCACGAAGCTCGGGTTATCCGTCTTGAGTTCAGCAGACATTGTGGGTCCTAGTATGCCTTATGAGAGGGAGAAAGGATGTATAGGTTGCGTCTGAACAAGTATGGAGTAGAGAAGGAATGTAGATAGAGCGGTGACAGGTATTTCACTTTAGCCAGTCGCTGTCTCGCTGTCTCGCTGTAATTAACCGGCAACAAACACGCTTTTATACCGAGACGACACTCTCGGCTCCCGGGCCGAGACACGTTTGTGCACTGCACAGCGACTGGCATTGCACTACATGCATGTTTGCACGTCCTTGATCTCCTCGATGCTCTCCTACCTGCAGCATAGCTCGCAGGACCCCGTGCGTTGTGCATAGGGCAGTGCACAACGCAATCCAGCTTTACTACACATGCGCCCCAATCTTGTCGCTTTCACTTGCCGACGCAGCTCTCGGACGATTTTCGGAGGAATGCACATGTGCACTGACACCCCCAGGAAACACTAACTTATGCTGTGGGTATATCGCAGTGACAAGTCATGCGAAATGGTATGATAAATCATGGGATACATCAAGGTTGTTCGCTACATGTCTGGCACTTCCTGTCACTTCTCACTCGATATTACTAGACTACTCTGCTAATTCACCATCAAGCCCACTCGCTTAAAGCATGTCCTTGATCTTCTGCACGAAACCCTTGTGCTCGTGGGCGGTCTCCTCGGCCTGGCCGACGCGGCCAGTAGGCTCACCAGCACCGGCACCAGTGCTAGAAGCGTTGGCAACGGGGTTGCTACCAGAGCTACCCTCGCGACCGGTGAGAGCGGTGTTACCGCCAGGTCCAGAGGTGTTGCTCTTGAAGGGGCCAGAGGTGTCCTCGTATGCGCCGGCACCAACGCCGACGTTGGGGCCAGTGTGGGAGCGGTCCTTGCCAGTGAACTCGTCGTCGGTGGTAGTGAGCTACATTAGATATGAAATTAGCACGTTACTTTGTGGGCTGGAGACATTATACTCACGCCGCTGAGAGCACCGCCGGTACCGGTAGTGGGTCCACCCTTGCTCATACCTGCGCCGACCTCACCGCCACCAGTGCGGTCGTAGGCGCTGTTCTCATTGTTGCCGACACGGTCGTAGTTGTCAGATTTACCCTCGTTGCCAAACGAAGGCTTGTTGTCAAAGTCCTTGAACCTGCCCTCGCCGCTGTTGTTGTTGTCGTAGCCGCTCTCGCCAGTGACACCAGTGCGACCGAGAGACTCGTCGCTCACGCCCTGGCTCTCGTGGTGGTGATGGTGGTGGTGGTGCTCTCCGGTGGTGGCGCCGCCAAGACCGGAGCTGGCAATGCCGCGCTCGCCGCTGTTGGGGTCGGAGCCAAGGCCAGCAAGGTTGCCACCGGTGGCACCGCTCTCGTAGCCCTGGTTGCCGCTTGAGATGCCGCCAAGACCGCCGTGGTGGCGCTCGTGGTTGTGCTGAGCGGGAACGCCGGTAGCGTTGTCGTCCTCGAAGGGCTCACGGCCAGAAGTACCGGGCTCGCCGCTGAAAGTTCGGAATAATCAGCCTTCGTACTGGAATGGAAGAGAATGTGACAGTCGAGGAACACTCACGAATGGATCCATTGAGGGTCGGTCTTGTCGGTGTTTGCTTGAATTCCGCCTGACATTATTAATATATTTGAGTTGTATTGGGTTACTGGTTTGATTGCTTGTAGTGTATGATGGAAGAAGAGAGAAGGCGAGGATGCAATTGACTTGATAGTTTATATATGAAAGCTCAGCGGCAATTGCGGTTTTGGCAGGGAAGGGGGGGATGACGCGGGTATGAGACAAAGACGTGCTCTTGTCACTTATGACGATATCATCTTGGTCCGGTGACGAAAAAGCATTTGACTGCCAGGGACAGGGACTGGGACTGGCTACTCACTCTGTGGTCTGAGGGCTCGAGCTCAGGCACAGCATGCATACGACACCACGACAGGCTGACGTCAAGCTCTGCATAGTTTTCCCTGCATACATATCTCGTGTGCTCTGTGGTGCACGGTGCGTAGTTGTAGCTTGTCATAGCATTATTATTGGAGCGGGCAGCGAGAGTATTCGTTGGTGGTACTCTACAGTCCGATGATGTCAATGACGATCTGGAGTCCCACATTCCGTTGCCATCGCATAACATCGTATGTGTATGTTGGACCCTGATACCCGAGTGTGGCGCTTTCAATGCTATTTCCGTCTCACACCGCTTTGCACACGAGCACCCCACTCAGAATATGCAGTATGCCATGCATGACTCGCAATATTTCATCAGCTTATAAGCAATAGATCCATCATCATCATCTCTATCAGATTCCTCGTCCCCTTTGTGCTACCTTCTGCGCTGCACTGATACGTCTGCAGCATACGAGGCACGTCGCTTCGGCAGCGGTAAACTACTGATCTGCGCTAGTGGATGCGCCTCTGGCAGAAGACCGGTTGCTCAACGCATCATCGAGATCTTTCTTACCCTGGACCCCGAGCCCGGTGTTCCATTCGCTAAGCGCTTTATGGAGGTTGGAACCGGGATGGGCGTGGGCTAACGCTGCTTTGATCTCGAGGTCGTGAGACTCAATTTTCTTCCTCCAGCTCTGTGCCGTTGAGATGATGTCCTCAGCTTCCGTTGTAAACGGCCACGCGTCTCCAGCTTGCGCCTTGCGAGTTTGGAGCGCACGGAGAGTGTAGTTACCCGACCGGAGTATGTCGGTACTTTCGTTCACCAATCTGTCCAGCTCTTCGGTCCTGTCTTTCTCGACTAGCGTCTGGTACGCACGCGATACGCTGGAACTAAAGTCCTCGTGCTCGGTCTCTGACGGATCTCTGTCGAGCTCAACAAAAACAATGTCTATTTGTGCGTCAAAGTCAACCTGGCTTTCGACAAGGGCAATATTCCGCGAGAGAATGATATCCTGGGAGGTGCTGTATGTCTCTGCACGCTGGACTGCCCGCTCCTTCTCTGTTCTAGCGCGATAGGCAGTCTTGAGGTCACCATTCATGTCCCAGCAAGAGAAGTCTGCCGGGTCTATCAGGAAGTCCCGCGAATTCTGTGTATCGCTCATGATGAATTTGATTGGGCAGGTGGTGCGCTACAGCTGTCAAAGGTGCAAGTAAGTCGCGTGTTGTGCGGTGAAGAAGTGGAAGAAAGAGTTCAGTGAGGGAGAAGAAGCTGGAAGCCCAACAAAGCAGCGTTTATATGAACGAAGGACACGGTGGCGAACAGCTCAACAGCGAGACAGCAAGAGGAACAACAAAGGATCGTGGCGAGCTTCTCGACGTCATCTATGTCAATCCTTTCTGACGTGTTTCAATCCAACCCTTCATGCTCATTTCGTCGTCCGCCTACTGCTCGGTGCACTACCACGGCACGTTTGTGGCAGCCGTTCAACATCGGTGCTATACTGTAAGCGTTGACCCAGCGGTCTCTGAGTGGTCCATGACTGAAATGACGACTGATGAGTGCACCATGTAGACTGTAGGACCGAAAACGCTCTACTACTGACGACTGCTTGATCTGTCATCTTACGCTCACTAATTCAAATGGCATTGCCCGATACTGCACTGAACGTCGAATGACGGGACTATGATCTATCACCTCATGAGAATCGGAGGGCGAGGTGGCCCGTCTTGGTCTGCACAGTAAATCGCATGTGACGAGCTCAATGTTCTTTCTGCAAGCTGACACTGTGTCACCGAAAGCCTAATCAGCTGTGAACCGAGACTCTGGGTCTTCACTTTGTATGCGGCAGATGCATGAACGCTATCTCCACCAAATTCCTCACGAAATTCCTCGTAGATTCCACATCGCCTATGTAACTAACTACCATCTGCGCTTCACGATGACCTTTGCTGCCTATGACTAAAGCTGTGTCGGTGGTGTGGACTACTGATGGTCTTCGCTATCAGATGTCGCCTCACTGACTGCACTTAGAGTAGTATGGATCTCACTGCCTGGTTCTGTAGCCTCAACTGTCGTCTCCGCCGAAGTGGTGGTCTGCGAAGCCTCATTGCCAGCAGGAGGCAGGCCGATCAGCGCCTCATCGAGGCTGGCGAGAACTGCTGTCCCCAAAAAGCTATCCCATTCGCTTAGCGCACTGTTGAGCTCGGGAGTGTGAACTTTATTGGAATTGGCAAGAGCTCTCAACTCGGGTTCGTGTTCTGCGATGCGTTGCTTGTACGCCTGTACCGTCCGTATGGCTTCCCTCTGTTGCTCGGAAGACCTCGAATCCCCTGATTGCGCTTGGAGACCTTGCAGCACATGAAGGGAGTGTACAGCCTCAGCAAGGCGCTTCCCATATATCTTCCCCATGCTTTGCAGTTCCTTGGCTACGAACGTTCCTGATAGCTCATCGGCCAGCCGGTAGAATTCGGACGAAGCTGCTTGCTGGTCTTCTTCGAGTGGTAGTAAGAAATGGATCATCTGGGACAGCTTGTCACTCTCGGTTTCAAATTCTACCTGCGCAATGGCAGCCTCATAGGTCCTCGCTGCACGGACTCTTGCACACAAGCGATATTTCGTTGCACTGTCGGCATATTGCGTGGCCCTGGTCATCGCCAGGTAGGCCCTCAATGGAGGTGCCCACCTATCGACAAGGGAGGGGTAGGTTTCGCGCAATTCTTGCCATTGCTGGTAGCTGTTCATTGTGCGTGAGATCAAAAAGAGTGATGTGCTGACTAACAGAAGTGTGAGTTGCAAGTGGGTGCGTGCGTGGCGGAGATGATAAAACAGGGGGGGAAAGCGGGTGGCTGAGCCACAGCTGCGCTTATAATGCAAGGGATGAAGTGGCCAACAGCAAGGCAAGCAACAAAGGACCGTTCTTCGTCTCGACGTCATTGACGTATCTCCTTTCTGATGCCGTTTCAGTAGTGCTTCTTATGTTTGCTTCTGCTTACCAGCACTACCAGCGATTCTTTATGGCAGCAGATGGCCACTGCTTCTGCAGGTGAGAGCCCCGTACCACTTCAGAGCAGTTTCCGCCACACCACCGCTCTGCACACTAGATTCTGACATGGACAGGCTGTAGCTATCACCCATGCAATTGCTTCGTATACGGTCGATGCATTGATCCCTACTCGGCCAGATTCCTCTTCTACTATGATCATTCAGCTTACAAGGCATGTTGCGCCGGCAGCCATGAGCTGCTGTCAATCTTCGCTGATGGACATTGCCTCAAAGCCTACAGACTGGTCATCACTGTCTTCCTCTGAATCTTCATTTGTTACGTCCGACATGTTCGGTGACTCTGAAGCATCATCGCTGGTCGACGATAGGGGACGCAGAAGCAACGCATCGAGCTCAGCTCGAGCTTGGGCCATGTCTGGGCTATCCCAATCCAGTACCTTAGTTCTGAGTGCAGAATTTCCTGGTGTGGAAGCGGCTGTGTCCCGGATCTCGCATAAATTATCAACGACCTGCTTCCTCCTCATGTCTGCCGTGGAGATGAGATCTTCGTCTTGGTCAGTTGGCCCGGTTTCTCCAGCATGCAAGTTCCTTTCACGGAGCCGGCGCAAGGAGACGAGAGCCGATTCGAGGATCGTAATACTACCATTCACCCGATAGTTCTGCCAATACATATCGTCTGAATCTACTAGCTCGGCGGCTCTGGCCAAAACATCAGCCCAAAAAGTTTCCTTCTCAGCGGCTGACGGAGCTATTTCAAGCCCTTCAAGCGACCGGGACACCCTCTCCTCCACTGCGGTGAAATGTGCCCGGTATTCGTCAAGTAAAGAGGTCCTGGAGCTTATGGCTCGCTCGGCCCTGTGCTTGTTGATACATGCAATCATGTAAGGGTGCGTCGGCTGCATTATTGATTCGGAGAGTTCTGACAGCTTCATCTTGAAATTGCTATAGAAAGGTGATCAGCAAGAGCTGTCGAAATCGTAAGTCGCAGATGAGTATGTTTGGTGGTGGACACGCTCGAGGAAAGACTTCGGTAGGGGAAAAGCTTGAGGGCTGTGCCACAGCAGGATTTGTAAGGCAAGGGAGACGGTGGCCAACAGCTCAACAGCAAGAAAGAAACAAAGGACCGTTGCTAGCCTTTCCACGTCATACTCACAGCTCCTTTCTGAGGGATATCCAGTGCAGCTTCTCATAATCGCTTCTGCTTTGCGAGTGCTGTCAGGACCAGACCGACATGAGGGTGTACGCGGGAGGCGTGAGGTGGGCAAGAGCTCAACAAGAAGACAGGACGAAGGACCGCGGTCAGCCTCGACGTCGACCATGTACATCCTTTCTGATAGCTTTGAGTACAGTTCCACATGATGGCTATGCGTATAAGCACAACCATGACTGACCTGTGCTAGCCATCCGCCACTAGCACTGCGGGGAGAGCTCGGTGCTGCAGTGGTGTCCGAGCGGTGACCCGTGACGAGGAGACATGGATCGCGAAAGGGAGCGCCCACACATTCTGTTCTATCCGTCCAAGAGTGACACCTTCTGTATCACTTCATTGCGTAAGTATCCGTTGAGGCTTGGGCAAATATGTAGCGCCATCGCGCCAGCTCCCCTCGCCCTAAATTGCCCCGCTAGGCCAATGAGACCATGGTCGATGGTGCCAGAGATTTGACCTTTTGACGACAGTGGACATGTAGAATAGGACAATCTATGTACAATGTTTTCAATCAGAATGAAGGCGTGACAATCGTGTCGATCAGATACAGAGGGAAACAGGGTAAGAGGGCATAATGAAGCCATTCACTCCTCCACCCAGATCTCATTACCCTTCTCATCCTTCTCCACACGCCACGCCGCTTCCTGCTGCTCCATCTTCTCATCCGCGCCGACGGCTCTACCCACACCTTCCTCCTCCAGCCTCTCAGCAATGGCTCTTACCACCTCCAAGCCCAGATCGTAGAAGCCATCGTTAGTCTTTGGGTTGAACATGCCCATATGCGCTGATACCTCGTCTTTCGCCAGGGTGTTGCTCGCCGCTTTGAACCGGGGGTACAAAGGGTGGTTCATAGGCGGTAAGATTGCGAATGTCCGGCTAACCAGCTGGCTCGGTGGCGAGGGTGGCAAGTGCGTGTAGAAGCTGTAAATTGTGGTCAGACATCTTGTACGAACAGGTGCGCGTACTGCACTCGCGCAATTGCGCATCGGAAATGGCTCACTTGTAAAATGGCACATCCTTATCTTCACTCAGCTGCTCTATGGCGACCAGCCTGCCCTTCATAGCCTCGTCGTCCCACAGATTCTTGACGAATGTCATATGATCGTAGCCCCACGTCCAGCCATTGATAAAGTCTTCTCGTCGATAATATGCCGTGCCAACCGCAGCTGCGCCCAACGCTACAGCCCCAAGCCCATACAATGTCTTCGTGGAAGGAGGTTGTAATGTGGAAAGTGAGGGCAAGGCCGACCAGAATGACTTGGTGGTCGTACCCTGCGAGCTGGCATTTTCGTCTCCTGCTCTGTCTGAGGTTATTACGCTCGATGCAGGTTCTTTGCCCTTCTTGGATGATGGTGCGGGTGGTGTCGGTGTTCGAGAGCCCGATGGCCCAGCCTCAGCACCACTCTCCGCTTTCGCCTTCCCGAATTTGCCAAAGCCAAGACCGAATGCCACCGGGGACATCATCGTTACTGCCGAAGCTATACTTCGAGCCTGTTCGACATAGCTCGCTGCTTGAGTCAGATGGTGTTTCTGTGCAGCGATGTATCAGCATGAGACTCGAAGGTCGACCAATGCAATCTGGACGATGAGGGTACGTACAAATGTGTGCTGCAAGTGTAGGAACCTGTCATTAGCGGAACTCCACAGCGTTATCACTCGAGATCACATACCGGGTGTAAGCCAAGATACTGCCAGAGACTGTCAGCTGATGTGCCTACCGAAAGAGGTCAATGAGCTCACTGGGGTATCAAATGCTACATATCAGAAGTCAAGGTGTCAGCTCATATCCAGTTCGTCTGACTGGATCAGTACTGCGAAGACTGACCCATGATCGACACTACTTTAGGCCACATTGACTCTCCCTCCCGCGTATTCGCGGCGATGTCAAGCGCAGCATCGGCAATAAGCAGCCCGCCCATTCTGCCGCTCCTGTCAGCGCCGAGCCTTCTAAGGGAGTTTGGAGAAGTGAGGGACATACGAATGACCCATGAGCACTATCTTTGCCTTTCCTGCTCCGCCTCCAGCACCATGGTCATTCTCGAGATTTACCACTAGTTCCGTCAACCAATCCACGAACGCTAGCGTGGCTGCTGTCTGCATCGCTCCCCGAATCAGCAGAGGTCCAAGAAGAGGTTTGTAGCAAGTACGTACGAGCTCTCCGCGCGTTTGATAAGCTGGGAAGACCCGGGATTCCACTCGTAATGAGGCATGAGTAGCTTGCAGGAGGTGCGATATCCCTGCGAATCCATGTCAGCTTGGCAGCCACTTGAAGTGCGATAGCTGAACCAAACTCACGCTCCGGGAACGACTCGAACGTGACTTCATTTCCCTTGAATCTGGTGCATTGGCAGAAGGGTCAGTACGGTATCTGGTATCTCGCACCACAATGTGAGCTCACCCATGTACCCAGACTAGCAAAAGCAGATCTTTTGGCTCGGCCATTCTGTCCACGGAAGCCAAGAGGGCTCGTAAGTCAAGCGTACTGCTCGTCGCTGCGCTGCTGATGATTAGCCGCGGTGTAATGAGTTTGTGCACGCTTTAGATAGTCACTGTAGATTAAGATAGATAACCTTTGTTATTGCTCAGAAACGTGGATGGAGCATAGTCATAGCAGGTGGGTGGCAAAATGGCAACAATGACGGAGATGTCTCCAATCTCCGCTGACAGCATCAGCTCTGATCTCACTGCGATCAAGATGTTCAAATAATTGTGAATTGTGATTTCACTCTCAGCAATTCACTGCTCAAGCTTCTCATTACATACAGCCTCACTCCAGCTTGAATACTAGCTCGCCATGTTCAAAGTGAAAGCGATACCGCCGTCATCGACATTATCCTTTGTGGACGATCCAGTCCCGTCGACTCATCGAAAACACCGAGCTGAACTGGACGCTATGGACATGGATGTTGATATGGACGACGATGCGTACGGCGGTGCTGGGCCAAGTACCAGGACCGTCGTCACTCCCGGTGAAGTAATCACTAGCTCAAAGGAATACATGAGGTCAGTCATTACTGCCGGTATTGGTTGGAAAGATTATGAGCTGATGATGGACGCGTGATAGGGGCCACGGAACATATGTGGAAGAAGTCAACGTCGTCTCAGCCGTCACTGGTACCATCGAGCGAGTCAACAAGCTCATCTCAGTCAAACCATTACGGTCAAGGTGAGCCCAGCATGGACTCTACGCACCTATCGAAAAATACTAAACTTGCACGAAGATATACTCCCGAAGTAGGAGATCTGGTCATTGGTCGAATCGTCGAAGTTGGCGCGCAGCGCTGGCGAGTCGACGCCAACGGTCGACAGGACGCTGCCCTCATGTTGTCCAGTGTCAACTTGCCTGGCGGTGTGCAAGTGAGTGATAGACTCGGTTCCAACGTGAAACTATGTCGAGATGGAGCGTTGACTGATGGTGACACAGAGGAGGAAGATCGAGTCGGATGCGCTGAAGATGCGAGAGTTCTTGGCCGAGGGCGATGTGAGTGTTACCCACCGAATATTAGTCTCGCTGCTCACTGAGAGTCTTCTACAGCTTTTGGTAGCTGAAGTGCAGGCATTCTTCGGTGACGGGGCAATGTCCTTACATACTCGATCCCTGAAATACGGCAAGGTAAGTCAACACGAGTTCTTCTGTCGTTACATCCTTACGAGCAAAGCTGACTGATATCGCAGCTGCGAAACGGTCTGCTTCTCACCGTCTCTCCGCAACTCATCAGACGGCTCAAATCGCACTTCCACCACATCCCCCCTCCATGTGGACCAGCCGGTGTCGATGTCATTCTCGGCTTGAACGGCTATGTATGGGTCAGCAGCGGGACGTCCAGTGAGCGGAGGGAGGGCGGAGAGGGGTTCGACGCAGAGGGCGTGTACAGCGATCGCAACGACGTGAGTCATCCCAAAACCCTCTTCCCAAGTCATGAGACTATGTCGCGTTCTCTTTCTGACGTGGGTGACTTCGTTATACGTGATTATAGGATATACCGCCAGAAGGCCGTCAGGCCATCTCGCTCGTTGCCAACCTCATCAAGCTACTGGCAAGTCATAATATCCCACTGACGGATACCCTCATCGCCGAGGCATTTGCTTGGATAGCTGGGAACGGGCACAGTGGATCCAGTCTGAGCGAGCAGGATGGGCAGAGGTTGATCGAGGAAGTTGTGGGGATTGACGTTGCGGCATGATGCATACTTTACGCATTTGAGCAGGTATCCGCCGACGGCTCTCAGGAGGTAGTTGCGGGTAGTTTATCGGTCTGAGTACTTGAGTCAGGGCGATACGCAGTTTGTGAACTACATCGCGACGTTTGAAGATTGTGTCACTCCATTGCATCTTTACTATAAAACCCGCTTCACCTCGAACCAGCTCTTGAGATAGTGCAGGTTCCACGCGCAGACCGAGAAGAGAATGATGGTCTGGACGATGGCCCACCACTTTACGCGCGAGTTCTGTGCGGTTGGAGGATAAGTCAGCAGTGTAATGAGAGTTTGGACGATGATGTGGAAGAAGACAGTAGTTAGAGATGGTCGGCAGGACTTACGGTTGATTCGCAAGCTATGTTTCGAAAGTGAGCGTTAGCAGTAGCTCCTGGGCTGACCCCCAAGATACGAGAGGATGAAAGATGAAGATGACAACGACGCACTATTCCGATGGACTCTTTCCCGCACGACCAAATACGCCTGCTCATCCTTGACCAACTGCAGCCCCGTGCTCAGATCGCGCACTTCTTGCTCCACAGGGGCGATATGCTCGTCGTCGCCTATGAACAGCTGACCATGGACGTTGAACGACAAGATCTTGCGCGCGTACGAGGACATCTCGTTACTGAAGCAGTAGGTGAACCGGCCCCCGCTATCCGCCGCGAGCGAGAATGACCCTTGGGGTTTCTTGTGCTTGGTGTAGATCGTCTTGCCCCCTGGGTCCGTCACCTGCACCGTCCCATATAGGCTCTGTCAGCATTGACCCCTTCAATAGTCGGTCGAATGGGGTAGAGTGGTCTCACGTAGAAGTCAATATCAAGATGCCCGCCGCCGGTGCTCCCTCCGACCTCGTACGTGACTGTCATCTACCGCGATCAAGCAAGATATCTGATCAGCTACAAACTCTTTGCAATAATGGCGTACAGAGAAGTATGACCGCTCGATGAAGCTGAAGACTGATGATGAGTCGACTCACCCGATCTTGCGGTTGAAGAGTCTCATAGAAACATTCCTTCTCTCCTGGATCTATCTCCAGGCGATGCGCAAGAGCGAGTGGAAGTGCTAAGAGAAACAGAGGCAGCGCCAGGAAAGTCGCCGGGCAGAAACGCATATTGACAAGTCGAGAGCCACCGTGCTGTCCCTATCGCAGAGAAGATTGACCTCTGAGGCGATGAACTCGTCGCTGGGTGATGAGGCGTGTTCACTGTTTCGTCAATGTGCATGCAAGGTAGGTTGAACAGCGCACAGAGAAGTTGGACCAGAGCGAATGAGCATGACGGTTCACGTGGCACGCGACGTAGATAGGCACGGGTTCTCCGCTCCGCTGAAAGTGATGAATAGGCGCCCGATGCCAAAGTGGAGCTTTGTACCAAATGCAACGCGCTGTGATGGAATGGAATGAAAGAATTACGCAAACCAAACCAAACCACGCTGGATAGCTTGTTGGGATCGCCTTTCTCTACATCCTTCTATACTCTCGTCAATCTCACTTCTGTTATCCCTTCTTGCATACCGTCAACCTATACTCCACCTAGTAATAGTGAGTGGTCCACTGGTGTCTGGCCCCACCGCTGCTACCAATATACGGTCAACGACTTTACCGCACGGTCCTTGAACTAACGCTTGCGTTTGGAATCAGCTTCAACATGGCCGAACCTACCGAGAACGTTGCCGCTGTAAGTCAACACTCGACGAATAGCTGCAGAGCTGCAGAGCTGCAGAGCATTACACTGCGTCTCCTAGCGATGATGGTGCAAACTCATCCTGCCTTGTATACGATGTACTGATCATGTGTTCCCACTGCGTATCGATTAGGAGGAGCACGACCCACAATTCGAGCCCGTCATCAAGCTCACCGAGCAGGTCGAGTCCAAGACTCACGAGGAGAATGAGGAGGTCTTGTTCAAGATGTGCGTGGTCACTGTCCCTATCTCCATGCGCTCTTTCATGCCCGAAGGATGCAGACAAGGCGATATAAAAGCTGATTCCACTGCTTTCCCATTTCTTGCGCAGGCGCGCCAAGCTCTTCCGATTCGCCAAAGAGTCCCTCGAGTGGAAGGAGCGCGGTACCGGCGAAGTCCGTCTGCTCAAGCACAAGGAGACGAGCAAGGTCCGACTTGTCATGCGTCGGGATAAGACGCTCAAGGTCTGCGCGAACCACGCGAGTGAGTGTATAAATCAACGAACGAAATCAAGGCGTCCCCTGCTCCATGTCCATATTGCGGTTGTGACGGCGGAAGCTGATTTGATCCTATCGTAATCAGTCTCCTCCGAGCAGAAGCTTTCACCCAACGTAGGCTCGGACCGATCGTGGGTCTGGAACGTCGCTGCCGACTACACCGAGGGCGAGCCTTCTGCCGAGACCCTCGCTATCCGATTCGGTAACTCTGAGAGTGAGTAGATTAAAGCTATCATTGTCGCTACCGATTTGGATAACGCTGATGTTAAATCTGTACTCCCCGCTTAGACGCAAACCTGTTCAAGACCGCTTTCGAGGAGGCACAGGCCAGCAACGCCAAGTTGAGCGGCGGCGCTGACGCTGAGGACGCCTCTGATGATGCTTCCGAGGCCGACGAGTCCAAGGATGAGACAGCTGCTGAGCCCCTTGCCCTCAACGTGAGTGGAAGCGGCTGCATTGCATTGATCCCGAGTTGGCTGACGTTTTTGTTCGCGATTGCAGGAGACTTCCGCCGAGGCTGAGAAGCTGGAGCCAAAAGAGGAGCAGACCAAGGCGTAAGTGCAACATCTTCTTGCGTCACATTGCATCAGGAACTGATCCGGGCATCTTGCAGGGACGACACCGACGCTCCCTCCACCCACACTGCTGCCGAGGCAGAAGTCGTCGCTGATCTCAAGGAGGAAGCAGTGGCCGAGAAGTCTGAAGCTGCGCCTGAGGAGAAGACGGATGAGACCAAGGCAGAGACATCGGCCTAAGCGTGTTTTTGGAATCCCCTTGAAGGCGCGACTGGTCGAGTAGATAGATCAGAAGTCTCCACACTCTCCCTCGATGCCTAATCATCTGTAATCACGACGTGATAGTGAAGTGATCGGTGGTGACGCGATGTAACGACGTGATTCGACCATGTGCATCATCATCTGCCTCTTCCCATTGACGCGAGCAGCTTGACTGTGAGGGCGGAGCGACTCTCGTGTGGACGCTTTGTAGTTCTCATTATGACAATACTCTCAAGAGCGCTTAGTGCAGGGTATAATAACATAAAGGGAATCATCACTACCACTATAGTCTCATAATCGCTCTATCGTCATGACGATCTACAATTCGCTGCTCGCTCTCCCAACAACCTGCGTCCGCTCGCACTATTCACTGGGTCCCTTGCCGCCTGGTATAAGCTGTATGCAAGGTGTGAATTAGCTTTCACAAAGTCGTTTGCTGCCAGCTGCACGCTGCACACTGCACACTGCAAGCTATGAGTGAACGTACCATAGCGATGTTGTTCCCGTTTAATAATGTTTGGCCGAGGGGTGTCTTGCTGATGCCGGCTGGTGTGACCTCGCTGCATAGGTGAATGCAATAATCAGTATCCCAGTATATCACTTGATCGGTAGCTGATGACAGGAGCGGGACTCACTACTCCGTCACGTCTTTCAGGACCATATCTACAACAAGGAAGAATTGGCGATCAGCACCAACCACCGATAAACCGTCTTCGCACGCCCACTCGCCCGCTGGAGATGGCAGAGCAACATTGATACGATGGATAAGATGGATAAGATGGATAAGATGGATGTGCTAGTGCCAATACTCACTGACATAATCGTCGAATCCCATCAGAGTCCCAGTGAACTCTCGTTCGTTCTTCATCAATACCCATATAGGCGAGCCGATACATCTGTCCACGAGCTCCAAGGGGAGGATTGTAGTTGCCATTGTTGCTCGGTCTCTGATAGTTTTCGGAAGGTAGCGGTGTAGCGGTATATCCGTGCGTGGCCGAGTCGTCTGAGTGTGAGAGTGATGCACGCGTGTGTAAGAGTACAGCTTAGGTCGCCAGAAAGAAAGAAGCACGAGCCAAATGAGCTACTTTGCTTGATGGTGGTACAAACGGAGTTTCGCCACTCTCCGTCCTTCAGCCAATAATGAGATCGTCACTAAACTTGCAAAGCCGGCATGCATCGATGTCGCGGCCTCGCTCGTCGTCGTTACTTCCGACTATTACTATTGCTTTTGCCGCTTGTCAACATTCTTCTGCAACTCACAATCATACTTGATAGCATATAGTAGCAGCAATGGCATTCGCACAACAGATCTCCCGCATTATCGGTGAGTCACATGGCCCTAAATCCTGCTTCACAACCGCACTTCCTCCCCGCCATCTTCCGATCTGCTTCCCATGAGGCCATTTCAACGTTGTCAGACTGAATGATCACCGACGATGCCATTGGACTTGCCCCGCAGTGCCCCTGGCCATCGGCGGCTCTCTCGTCCAATCGGCGCTGTACGACGTCCCTGGTGGGTATCGCGCGGTCTTGTTCGATCGATTCTCAGGTGTCAAGCCCGAGGTGAGTCCTGATTCTTCCATCATTGGATACATGATCATTCTGTATCTTCATCAATGACCGACTGCCGGGGAATATATCGCATGCTCTTCGAGGGATTAGCTGACTGGTTGTATGGTCTCGTAGGCCGCCGGCGAAGGCACACACCTCCTCGTCCCTTGGCTGCAAAAGGCGATCCTGTACGATGTCAGGATCAAGCCCCGCAACATCTCCACCACAACGGGATCGAAGGGTGAGTATCCTCATTCTCATTTTTATTCTCACGACGTATCACTTCCTCAATGCTCACGCCCAAACTTGTTCTTGTTCTTGATAGACATGCAAATGGTGTCTCTCACTTTAAGGGTCATGTCGAGGCCCGATATCAACCATTTGCCCAAAATCTACCAGAACTTGGGACAAGAGTCCGTCTTCATCTTTTTTCGCTTCATCTACCAAGACAGACTTGCTGATCGTATCGTCCCTTGTGTAGCTACGATGAGAGAGTGCTGCCCTCGATCGGAAATGAGGTGTTAAAGGCCACCGTCGCTCAGTTCGATGGTATGTCCACACTCGCTCCACACGACGACTCATCCCTTTTGTCATGCTAACTGACGTCTACATAGCTTCGGAGCTCATCACAAATCGAGAGATCGTACGTAACACTGCGAACGAGTGTACGAAAACTCTGTTGACGTAGTCCACTCCCAGGTCTCCGCAAGAATCCGAGATGATCTGCTCAACCGAGCAAAGGAGTTCAACATCCAGCTGGAGGACGTGTCGATCGTGAGTGTGCTGTCGGCAGCGATATACGAGTGGCGCTCATATATGTTACCGATCCATTTGACAGACCCACATGACGTACGCCGCCCTTGTCTCTTAGCTGCAGTCCTTCGAGATTTCATACTGACATTGACACTCCACAGATTCGGCAAAGAATTCACCACTGCCGTCGAGCAGAAACAGATCGCACAGCAAGACGCCGAACGGGCAAAGTTCGTCGTGGAGAAGGCCGAGCAAGAACGCCAGGCGGCAGTCATCCGCGCAGAGGGTGAAGCCGAGGCTGCAAACACCATCTCCAAGGCTATCAATAAGGCCGGAGATGCGTTTGTGCAGTTCAGGAAGATCGAGGCTAGTCGAGAGATCGGTCAGTCCTCCTCCTCCTGTGAAACGCTCAAGCGGGTGAGATCCATGCTGACGATCTGTTCGTTGGGGTGACACAGCCGCCACCCTCGCGCAGAGCAAGAACGTCAGCTACGTCCCGTCGTCCTCAGGCAATATGTTATTGCAGGTGCCTACATCGCAATGAGCTTGAGGGAGAAGCAGAGCAGAGCAATGATAAGGTGGACAGGCTTGGCCGATTGTCAATAGTTGATCATGATGCATTACGAAGCAGTAACACCTTTCCAAATGATCTCACATACGCACATACGCACAGTCACAAGGCTTGGTTGAACTAAAGTATCAGCGAATGACTCAAACCGTTGCGAGCGATAACGATGGAAGTGTAACTGCATGACTGCATGACTGCATGACTGCATATTGACATCAAGGCAATATCGATGCTGATACTGCCATTGCTACGGTACGTGACAACTTCAAAGTCGTGAAGAATATAAACAGTGCAAAATACAAAGCAAGGCAATCGGAAGTAGTATGTACTGCGGTCCACGTCTTCTTCTTCTACTCCTTCGTCAACCAGCGTCTGCTAGGCAAAGCAGGCGGAAATCGTCAATGACTTCCATTCGTCTTGTGATTTTCCTCTCAGTACCAAGTCTCGAGTTCCTCGCTCGAGCTCTTGCTCAAGCTCTTGATCCAACGTCCGGCCGTCCAGACACTGCGTGTCGTCCTGAGTGATCCCTCGTCGAAAAATTTAATAACAAGCCCAAAATCGTCTTTCGTGCAGCACATCACAGTGCAGCGCACCACGTCTCAGCCCAATCCTGCCCAAGGACCGCGTATCCGTCTTGCCAGTTGCATGTCTTTCTGCATGATCGTGACTCGTTTGGCATGAACGGCGCATAAGTTCCTACGTGATATCGTTATCAGCTGTACGTCCAACAACAAAGAACTTTATTTGAACCCTGCCAGGTCATGGCAGGATGGCCGGGCGCGGCAGGAAAGGTCGGAAAGGAGATGATGACTCACGCATCCTCGAACAAGTGCACGAGGTACGCTTCTGCCGCTTCTTGTAGTGCTAAGATGGCCGAGGACTGCCATCTCAGATCCCCAGCCTCGGTCGATGTCAAGTCCATTGCGACTTCGCGGACCTGCGGTAGCGTCGGTGATGGCGGCGGGGTGTGGGCCAAGTCGTGCAGGGTGAGCGGTGTGAGTTGAGGGCAGAAGAGAGGGCAGAAGAGAGCAGGCCAGATGATGCGGAGAAGAGCGTAAGCGTCAGCATCCATCTACGCGCTATTCCAATTGGGCACGAGGGTAGCTGGAACAGTGGGGCAGCGGGACAGAACAAGGAAGGGACAGATAGTGTGACCAGACGTATACGCACCACTCGCGAAAAGGGCAGCTTGGCAATCAACAAATCACAGCTTTTCTGATATTGGCGAATCTCTCTTAGCGCCACGGTACCAGGCCTGAAACGATGTTTGCGCGGTGCGGGAGCGGTCGTCTGGGGTTGGTACGCTGTGGACAAACGGGGCAAACGGGATATGCAGTCAGCATGCGAGTACCACAGCCTTTAAGAAGGTGCCATAACGCGGAGACTGCGTGACAGTCGTCGATCTCTGGGATCCCCGATACCAGATAATGATACCAGACAACGATGATGGATTGACGAGGACAGATTGACGAAGCACTCACGTCCACTCCTTCTCGGCGCTTTACCACCCGTACTCTTCCGCGCGGTATTCTTCATCCGTCTCGGCTCGCCAGCGTAGCTCGGTCTGCCGGCACCCGCGCCGGACGTCGATGCTGCGCCGGACGGCCGACCGCCTGCTCCTCTGCCGGGATTCACCTCGCGCGCCATCGTCTATTGCCTATCTCTATCTCCTATGTCTGTCGTTATGTCTTGACCAGGCCAGGCGTGTCGAGCGTCAAGCGCGCTGTTCGATGTGGCTAGCGCTACTGATCGCGATATCCCCCAAGCACGCGAAGGGGTTATTCCCCTACCGAATCTCTGTAAACGTACTCGGTCCAGCTGAGTACGCAGTCCACCTCCGTCGTTCGTAGTCCGTAATTCTTTGGCGAGACACGTCGACTTCCGAAATTGATTTTGCCCAAAGGTCGGGAACGCGTCAATGTGTAGCTATGTAGATCGAGGTCAGACAAGAGCGACGACCGATAGGATGTCGTATGTGAGAGACGAGTGACTTGAGCTGTATATAGGTGGTAATGACGATGTATGATATCTGTCAATATCAATATGGATGCGACGACGTGAACCCGAACCCGAACATGAACATGACTTGCGTCTTTGTCTTTACCAGCCACGCGAAACGAAAAGGTGAATTCTCAGGGTAAAACCAAGATCACTCAACGCAGCAGCGCGTTTGTGGCGCTGGCACTGGGCACTGACAGTTTGTATGTAGATATCAAGTACTATATGTAGCCTCAAAACACAATGAATGCCATGTACACTGGTGCTAGTCGCTGACTAATGCTGATTGGTCTGATGACCTCGTGACCCGAAGCGCTTGACCTCCTAATTCCAATACGTACTCGCTGCCTGACTCTTCTCACAGCGATGATTCCAGTCCCACATGAAACCACACATCTAGCTACAGTATAACTCGCTTCGCTCGCTTTACCCAGCCCCCCACAACCTGACTACCCCATCAGCGCCCGCAGTCCCGATCACTGGTAGCTCTGGATGACTCGCGACGGCACAGACCCCTTCATCAGCCCGTTTTCGGTGTCCAGACAAGTCCTGCACAGAGGTCTTCTTGCCGAGATCCCATAGTCGGACTGAACAGTCTGTCGATGCAGTCAAGATGTATGTTGGGGACAAGGGTGAGATGGATAAAGACGTGACCGGTGCGGGATGGGCGAGAATCGTATGCGTCGGTGCGGATGATTCTAAACGTTAAACGCATCTCGTCAGCATTTGACATACATGAAAAGGATCGAGCGCGACTCACTAGAGTTGGCATCGTAGAATCGGATATGACCATCCTCGTGTGCTGTGATGATAGCAGGCAACGTAGGATGGCTTAGAATCGCATTCACTTGCGCTGAGCCGTCTAACAACATATTAGCTCTCGAAGGAGTTGCTGATCCAGCCAAGACTCACCATCAACCTCTTCACCAAACACTTGTGACTGCTGTCTAGTCTCCACATTGTACAACTTGACCCTCCCATCTGACAGTCCGATAAGAACTGTCCCAAAGTCCATATTGAATACCGACAACGCTGTCGGAACCACACCTTCTCCAAAGTCGCTGATCGTTGCCGAAAGAGACCATTCGGAGCCGCTGCTCACCCAGAGCTTGACCGTCCCGTCGGCACTGGCACTGACTAATCGTCCTGCTCCTCCACGTTTACCGGCCGTGCTGATCTCGCTCGAAGGCAATAAACATATATCCCATACGGCGTCGGTATGACCGACGAGGGTTTGAAGCGCGAAGGAAGGGTCGTAAGTGGCATAAGGATCGTGGTTCGTTGATGGCAATCGCCATACTCTAACCGTAGAATCTATTGAAGCGGAGAAAATCGCGGACATCGAAGTGGAGATCGTCACGGCCGTGATGCCTGCCGTGTGTCCACGAAGTGTTATAATGGGTTCGGGCTCGGTGGCGCTCGCTCTGTCAAATCAGTTGGTCAGTATCAGAGCCGATTGGCCAAGAAACATTTCGCTCACTTCTGCGACGTCACGCTAGCAGTCTCTATCGCCCAGACCTTGACTGTGTTATCGTCGGATCCCGTTGCCAATAGTATCTCGGGGCCATGAGCAAAGGCGACAGCCCGCACGATATCCAAATGACTCTTGAGGGTCCGGCGACTTGTCCACACCTTTTCGATGACTTCTTCTGGCTTGATTTCGTCATCTTCCGCATTCAAGGTCAAATTTGCCAATTGATCATCGTCACTTTGTTCTGGCGCTTTACGTGAGGTTTCGTCTCGAGCCTGCATAACGCGGTCTCAGTGCACATATCTCCGGGAAAAACCCAATGCAAACGTACCTTTTCGGCCATTTCGTTGGCTGCACGCAGTTCCTCTCTCCAAGCAGCTTTGCTATCCGGCCGATATATGGCCGTAAGGATCTGCTTGCTGTGATCCTCTTCTTCATTTGGGGTCGATGCGTCGGGATCTGGCAGACTCATCGTTCTTGGCGCCGGAGAAGAAGGTGGTCTTGCAGTAGGCTCGATGGCCATTGTCTGAGATTCAGGCTCAAGCTTTCGATGCGATGCACTAGGAGGAGACGGCTGCTTGGGTTGCGTCACGGCAGCGTCTGAATGGCTAGAAGACGATGATGCCGTTGCTGATGACGATGAGGGCACGGCTGGCTCTTCGTTTACGCCGTTGGGGAGGCTGCGGTTGGTGGACTGAGCGTCTGCGGCGTCGTGGGAAGTGTAGCTGGAAGGGATGGATTGCTCAGGCATGGATTTCCGAGGGCGATCCGGCACTTCAACAGAAGCAGCCGCCTGCTGTTCGCTTTCGGATTGTATGAAGGTTGAGTCGATAGGAGGACGAGGGGGAAGTGGGTTCAGGGCTCCGGGCGAGGTGAGATAGCTGATTTCTTGCAAACATCTGTTGGAGAATCAAGTGTTAACATAAAGCACTGCGACCGTGACAGATCCGACATACTGCTTCAGATACTCTCGACTTCGTGCTCGACTTTTCGGGTCGCGTTGTGCAGAACCGATGTTCTTCCATGTACTTGAATCTTGGGGCCGTCGTTCGGCAACCGATGATGTCTTGCCGATAGCCGCAGGATGGACGCCGTTGGCCTTTGGTAGTCGTTCTGCTACTGCGCACAAGCCCTCGGGTCAGTCCAAGTGAAAAGTGTCTTACCAAAGCGCGACGCTCACCTTCCTCTTGACTGCCTTCGCTTCCGCTCCCCTCTTTGTCGTCCCGAACCGACTTGTCTTCATCCTGCAATGTCGATAGCCGCGCTGGGACAAGCGAGCTGCTCTTCCCGCCCGAACTGACGGTCTTGGTCCTGCGATGACTCGGTCAGCAATCTCGCGTGGATTTGGGCTTATGATGGGATCGAACACACCTCTCCTGTCGCAGAGCGTACTCGAGCATCTTCACTCTTCGAAGCAAATCAACCTTGAGATTCTCGGCGGACCGTCTCTGGCCTTCCAGTAGTGCGATTCTAGCCTACAACGACCTAGTCAGTGAGGAGTACAACGCTCTGCGCTCGAGCCGGCAAGACTCTACGCACTCTCATTTCCGCCCGCTCGATCTCCCACTCGTTCCTATCCCTCTCCCACCTCCTCCACTCGCTCTGCAGGTAGTGCAAGACACTCGCGAGGTTCATCTCCTGGAGCGGAGCACTGGCGCTCCCACTCGCGCCGTCTGCTGTACCATTGACCGATTGGGCGCCTTGGCCCTGCTGCTGGTGCTGTTGCTGCTGCTGTTGATGCAATTGGGCATTTTGGAGGTGTTGTTGGTTCTGACCTTGGCCTTGTTGGCCATACTGAGAGGCTTGGGAGTACTGCTGCGAGGGAGGGTAGATCATCGAGCCGTAGCCCTGGTTCGCTCCGGTCGCCCGAGGTGGGCCGTTTCGAAGCATTGCGCGTGGTGTAGTCTATTCGAGGTCCATGGATGTGTCGTCAAGCGCTAGACTATGTGCTATGAATCAGGCAAGTGCGTGTGTGGTTGCGAGATGACCTTGAGAGACCTCGAGTAGATTGGATGGAGACGATCGATGCACGCGACTTGACGCTGTGACCTCTCGGTGAGGCCCGAGTTGAATTGATTCGAGCTATTGAATCGATGTTTTACACCTCGTTTTCGATATCGATGCTGCAGTGAGCGCGCAGCTAGTCTAGTAGAGTGGTGCTACAGTAGTAACGTGTATGTATGATTGAACGATCTTTGCTGTTGATACACCAAGCACTGTGGCTCTGCACAGACCATCGACCATAGACCGCGCAGCATACACGGTCTGCACCACTGAGCCAGTGCGCGAGGACGAGCACTTAGTGTCATCATCATCGTTCTCGTTCTTCTGATGTATATCCTCCCTGCACATATCGGGAATACGGGGTTATGACCTTGTCGCCCGGGGAATGGTAGGCAGAGTGGCAGCTTGTGAATTACGTTGAAAAGGTAATAGTGCTTTGCCGTAATATGTTTTTTCGTAATGAGGTCATTCCCTATATCCTTTTTCTTGGCTGTTTACATCAAGAGTATGACAATCTGGACCGTTGTTGACGAGCTACAGCGTAGGGCATAGGGCGTAGGCATAGGGCTGATATGTCTTATTATGATTATGACACGATATTGTGCGGGAGTCCATTTCGTGCTTTTCCATCGTCGTGATATCGTTGCACAACACGGCTTCGTCGTTGGTTTAGATTCTCGCTCAACTTGACCACCTTGATCACCATCTTGAAGCTCGGTATAGAAGCCTTGTAAACACCGATCCGACAGTGCGATCAGTGTATTTGCGCCAAGATGAGCGCTCAGCAGTATTATCAACAAGGCGAAGAGACTTCGAATGGGTATCAGCAACAAGGCTACAATGTCGGTCAACAACCACAACAACAATACCAATACCAAGCTCCCGCTGCACCACCCCCGCAACAGCAGCAGCAGCAGCAATATGCGCCTCCGCCCGGCCCCCCGCAAAGTTACCAACAACAGCCGGAACCTTCTGCCGCTGCTCCTGCGGGGAACAACTACGGTATGAAGGCTTCCCAGCCGTATGCTGCTACGGGAGGGTACGCGGAGAACGGCGCTCCGCCCGCATATCAGGACACAGCGCCGTTCTCCCAGGCAAACGAGAAGACCGGCCAGCGTCTGAACCCCAGAAAGAGGCTGAACGATGTCGTCCCTCTGCTTCTGTTCATTGCTGCTCTAGCAGGATGGGCGGTCGTCTCTGCTATTGCCATCAAGTCTTTCATCAGTGTGAACGGTCTCGGAGGCGGCATCTCAGGCGAGACGGGCACCAGCACCACACTCGATTAGTGAGTAAAAGCGATATTGCATGTAAAGCAAGCATCGCAAATTTGCATACGCTGACCATTGCATCATGTGCATAGCCATACGGTCTACCTGTTGCTCATAGTCTGCGCGATCGGTCTGGTCATCGCAGCAATATACTTGATGGTCAGTCTCCATCCCTGTAATATAATCAAAAATGGAGTGGCGTGGCTGTGGCGTATGAAGACTTATGCTAATGTTATCTAATCTCGACCTGCGGATTCCGCAGTTGGTTCGCACTTTCACCAAAATCATCATCGAGATCACGCTCGTACTTAGCGTCTTGCTCAATATCGCTATTTGCATATGTCAGTGTCTTCCCCGTGTGCATGCACTATGCAAGGGCGGTTGCTGACTTGCTCGCGCCTTTGACTTATGAAACGCAGATTACTTCTATATCAAATGTGGGTTGCTGCGCAGACGCGACTGTCAGCTCGGCAGCTAACGACGATACCTTGTGCGTATTCCAGACTGGTCAGGCGCGGTCATCTTCGTCGTGATTGCCCTCTTGTCCGCGTTCTTCTACTGGACTATGCGTAAGAGGTACGTCAACTATCTTCTCGCTATCCATACTTTTCTTCGACGCTCCAGCTAATAATTTTGGCTTCATAGGATTCCGCTCGCCAGGATCCTGTTGCAGACCACAATCGATATCTCAAAGGCTCATCCGTCGGTATACCTCGTCGTGCTATTGGGACTCATCTTCCAAGCTGCTTTATCGATCTGGTACACTTTCACTTGTATCGCTATTTACGTCAAGTGGACCCCGGGCAGCGCAAGTGAGTACAGCTCAAGCTATAGTACTTCTTCTCTGGATTGCAGGCGCCCAAGTCCCATTGGTCAGCTTCGACGGTCTGCTGATGATGATCGCTGCAGCTTGTACCGGGACCAGCTGCTCGTCGTCGACTGTCGCCGGCCTGATCTTCTACGTCACGTTCGCATACTTGTGGACATCGCAGGTGGTCGGCAATGTGATCCTCTGCACTCTCGCCGGCGGTATCTACGGAGGTGAGTCTCCACGGATCTGATCACACACTTCTGTAGCTGAAGATGGTGACCGTAAGGATGGTACTATTACGGTCCCCGAGTTCCTCACGGCGGCCTTCCCAAGCGCGCGACATTGAGCGCGTTCATCCGCGCCACGACTCTGTCCCTCGGATCAATCGCGTTCGGAAGTCTGATAGTCACCATCCTCGAGCTCATCAGGCTCATCCTGCAAGCTTTCCAGCAATACGAGGCGGGCCAGGGGGATAGTACGTCTATCTCTCGATCAAGATCCGATGATGACAGCTGATCTCTTGTGATTCTGAACAGTGATTGGATCAATCATTCTTTGTTGTGTGAGCATGACAGCGTTCGGATTCGATAGTCTCAGCACTGATGTGATGCGAATATAGGCTCAATGCTGCATTGGCTGCATCGAAGGTCTGATCCAGTGGTTTAACAAATGTAAGTGACAAGTCATTATCGCAGTAGGCCAATCGAGCTAATGCATTACTTTCTCATAGACGCATAGTGAGTTGCGAGTGCTGCACGCGGACGAGTAAAGCTTGAATGACTAATCACTCGCCCGTGCACGCAATCAGCATCGAGATCGGTATGTGGCTGCTCATCTCGATCGCGCATCTTGGTGCTAACACTACTACGTCTGGGTACAGCACTCTATGGAAAATCGTACATCCCCGCGGCCAAGGACACTTGGACACTGATGAAAGACCGCGGTATCGACGCGCTGGTCAACGACTCGATCGTCGGCACAAGTAAGTCTGCGTGTTGTTACATGCTCCAAGCCCAACTGCTGATATTGGTACAGCATTGATGTGGGGCGCATATATCAATGGGTTCCTATGCGCTTTGTTCGGCTACCTGTACCTCCGCTGTGAGTGGGCACTGCCGCGAGAGCGCTTTCGTCAATAGTATGATACTGAGGTTTGAATGATGACAGTCACCGACCCGTCGTACAATTCCGACGGACAGTATTCTGCGTGAGTCTAGTATATCTCCTCACGCACTGTTTGTGCTCATCACTAGCGTTACAGTCCTATCATCCTCTTCTCGTTCCTCATCGGTCTCAACGAAGCGCAGAGTATCAGCAGTGCTATCGTGAGTCCAGATTCCTTCCGTCGTGCTCGCTTCATCTGTAATACAGCGTCGCTAATGTCCTCGTGATCCGGTCATACAGGACGCGGGCGTGTCTACCATCTTCGTCGGTCTCGGTGAAGATCCCATGTGAGTGATAGCCTTTCTACGTGCTATGTGAGAAATCAGAGCTGACTGAGCAACGCAACAGGGTACTCGCCGAGCGTAGTCCTGCGTTGTTCGAGATGATCCGACAGACGTATCCTCGGGTCGTCGAGGGTGTCCCGCACTAGTCGTTGATCATGAGCGATAATGCTGTGTTCCCACTCCTTCGGAGTAGGTCCCTAGCGATGCGGTGATCGCCACTGTCGGAAGGCCTGTCGGAAAGAAAGGGGTAGCAAGGGGAACATACATGATTATGCTGCTTAAGATAGCATGATGATATGATCGTATAATACATGAGTTCAGCTATATGCAGTCCTATAATGCTTGCAAAATATGGGGATTGCAATCTACTCTCTACCTATCAGGAGAATTGCCTGCTCCCCTGCTCCCTCCACCATAATCGTCCTTCTCTATGGGGGCAAGTCTAGCACCTCCATACAGTCGACAGACCGGACCTATCTTACTCTGCCACACAACACATCGTACTCGCTTACGCCCGTACGCCCATACGCCGTATCTCGCTCAAACACCATCCGTCCAAGCGGCTTTCTCAGCCCGTACATTCCCCTCTTTCTGCTTATCCATATCGCCCCTCAAATATCCGTCCACGGATTCCAATTTCCCCTTCAGTCCCTCTGCGCTGGGTACGGGGATATCGAGCGGTTTGTCCGATGTGGCCTGTTTAAAATCCCATTGCGCCTTTTCGGATTCTTCGTTTCCGCGCATCTGCTGATCTTGGTCTCCTGTCAGATACCCTAGTGCACTGGGTTGGTGCACGACACATCAACACCGTACGTTTCACAGTAGACACAAGAGAAAGACGCGCGACGCACGTCTTGCCTTTGCCTACGGCCGAATCGACCGTCGCGTCCACCGCCTTCTTGCCCTTGGCTTCCTCCACCTCTGCCTGTCCTTGCTGATACAGCTTATCCCCCGCTTGCGTCCATGACGCACTGCCCAGCGATTCGGGAAGTACTGCGCCGACGGCCTATAACGTTCATAGTATGATGTAAGCAAATGGTGATCTTGAGCAAGCTGGCGATAGTACTTACCTGTTCCGCCATGCCGAGGGCGGACGTGAGCTGTCCGGAAACCTGGGAGGGCTGGCGAGTGTCTGCTTCTGATGCCATGATGAGTGAGTGTATGTGCGATGTAAACGTTACGATATGTTGATATACAAAGAGCGTAATAGTCAAGGCGAGTTGATGTAGAAGAATAAGTTACATTGGTAAGGTGACTTCCCTCGCAGCTTTTGGTCCCGGCCTCGACGTCATTGCGGTTACTTCCATGCCGGCGGAACGGTGCGGGATGCAACACCTCCAAGCTCATTCGACAGCAACATTACATTGTCAACCCAGCACCAAGCATGAAGCTAGCTCTTACTCTGCGCCCATGCTTCTCGTCCGGGCGACAAGACTCCGCTCATGCGTAGCTCGATCGAATTTGAATACCATCTCAGCTAGCCTCGTTACACGCAATATGACTAAAGTTGCGAGCTTGGCTCAAGACTTTCCATCATCCACAGCGTCACCGTCCAAAGTCTTCCCATGGCCTGGGGTAAGCCACGAGAGCACTCTAGCTGTACGAGAAGTATTACAGGAGAATAATCAGAGCTGCGACATATACGAGAAATCGCGCTGTGAGTCTCCAGCTCTACCGTTCATTATCACGTTTATTCGCGTATACAAGATGGTACGCTGAGCTGACAGGCGTCGCTATGATAGTCGCGCATAATCATTTCCCGCATTCTGCATTAACACGTTACGCTCTAGGGGCATCACCTCAGCTTATTCGGGATACGTGGACGCACGACAAAGAGCACTTGGTCCCGCTCGATCCTGAGGACGAGGGCAGGAAGGTCGACCTGTCCCGCGTCCCGAAGGAGATCACGAGGGAGAACTGGTCCGACCAGAAGTATCTCGGATTTGACGGGTAAGCTGACAAAGCATCTAATTAGACATGGATGGACATTGACGTTGTGGGCTAGGTCGTATGCTCGCTATCTTGCCTTCTTCCACAAAGAGATCGACCGCCTAGGCGTCCTTGGGACGATTGAGGAATACGTCTTTTCGCCGGCGGCAAATTGGGAAGGGAAGGACGGCCAAGAAGGTCCTCAGATGCTGACTCGGCTCGTGGGCGGTGTCGTACACCCTTTCATCCACCTTGGCTTCGGGTTAGAATTCGATGATCGTATCATCGTTGCTGAAGGGTGAGAAACCCGCATCTAATGCCCAGATATCTGCCAGAACGGCATCACTGACTGTTCGTGTAGCCTCGCCGAAGCGGCCGTACACAAGACTGAGATCCTGGGAAAGCTCTTTTCACCCGATTGGCCGAAAGAACTCACTCTCCCGGGCAAGCCTAACCACTCAGTTCGTCCGCCACGGCCCATCCCAGCTTCGGATGACGTTCTCGAGCCATCCACTCCTCGCCAGCCACGCAGCGGTCGCTCACTGCTCGAAGTTTACTCTATGTTCACCGCTTCGGAAGCGCTGAAGCCCCCGCCATACGACAAGGACTCGCTGATAAACGATAAGCTCAAAGCCGCTTTGGCGGACGGTAAAGCCGA